>JAZHPH010000261.1:56951-133498 GCA_037356405.1 Nasonia oneida | reverse complement strand
ATATATATATATATATATATATATATATATATAGGAGGGTTTTTGCGTCTTTTGGCTGAATGGTACGAGTTGTGCTTGGGTATACTTAGTGCACTGTGTTTCGGTAGTTTTGGAAGAGTAAGAATAGTAAGGGATAGAAGGGGAGAGAGAGGAGAGAGAAATGGAGGAACCAAATAATACAAAGGTATAAGGGAAAGAAGGGAAGAAAAGAGGGACGAGAGAGAAGAGGAGAGAAATAAAGTGAGGTTAGGGCAAGTAGAAAAGGATAGAGATAGAGGGGAGAGCGGCAAAGCCGCAAACCATGAACTACAGTAGTGACCAGATAGAAGAGATTGCAGGAACAAAGTGGAACGTAAAGGAACGGAAACAGGAATTCAAAACCCCGCGAGGATTTGAACTGGCGCGAGGAGAAGAGAGACGGGAAAACTACTGGAAAAGCACTCCTAAGGAGGAAAAGTAAAAAGGGCGACAAGAGGAAGAGGGGGGACACAAAGGCAGTTAAGCCTCACAGAGAAAAGAAAGAAAAGAAAGGGAAGCACACCGGAGAAAGAAAAAAAAAGGATAAAAGAGAGTGGACAGAAGAGATAAGCGAGAAAAACTCGTTCGAGAAGAGTAATAAAACTGCGAAGACTCTAACAAAAGCATAGAAGAAAGCAGTAGAAAAGGAAGGAGAGAAGATGGATAGCCTGCAAAAGTCACTGGATGAGATTTTAAAGAAGATGGACGAAGAGAAGGAAGAGAGAAGGAGGGAAAGAGAAAAGTGGGAAAAGAGATGGAAGGAGGCAGATGAGAAGATGAACGAAAAGGTGGAAGAGGTAAGGCAGCTAATGGTAGAAGAGAAAAGGGAAAGAATGGAACTGGAGGAGAGAGAGAAGAGGGATGCGGAGAAGGAGAGAAGAAAAAGGGAAGAACTGGAAAGAAAAATGGAAGAAAGGGTAAAAGTATTGGAGGAGAAGGCAGAAGGAGAGAAGCAGATAAGGCGGAAGCAGGAAGTAAAGGGAAAGAGGAGAAGGAAAAGGATGATAAACAACTGAAGGATCTAGAATGGAGGATTGAGGAAGGAGACAGAGAAAGGAAACGGAACAATGTGGTAATAACAGGGCTTAGAGAGAATAGGTGGGACAAGGTGAAGATCGAAGGTTGGTTTGAAGAAAAGCTAGAAATTACGGTGAAGGTAAAGAGGACATAGCTGATTAGAGGCTAGGCCACAAACATAATCGGGGTAGAATGCTTAGACAGAGAAGAAAAGGAAAAGATAATGGAGGCTAAGAATAAACTAAAGGGCACGGACGTGTTCATAGATCACGACACAACTTGGATAGAGAGGAGAAATAGAGAGAAGCTGAACGGGCTGGCGAAAGAGTGGAGAAGCGAAGGGACACAAGTTAAAGTAGGAAGAAACAAACTGACGATGGGAGACGAGGAGTTTATGTGGGATGAGATAAAGGATCAGCTTTTTCGGAAAAGAGGAAGAAGGCAAGAATAAGAGAAAGAAGAAAGGCAGAGAAAAAGGGAAAGAAAAATAAATTCTGAAAGTATTGAGCTGGAACGTGGCAGGACTTAAAGGGGTGGACGAGGAAGGATGGGGATTTCTATGGGAATTCGACATCATTTGCCTGCAGGAGACATGGACAGGAGGCGGAGAAGAGGAAAGCATAAGGAAAAGGCTACAGGGATACGAGGTAGAGGCAAGAGAGGCAAAGAAGGGGGAAGCAGAGGTAGATTAAAGGGAGGAATGATAATGACAGTCAGGAAAAGAAGTAAAGAGGATAAAGTAGAGTGGATGGAAGGGAGATCAGGATAATTTATAGGAGGGAAGATCAGAATAAAAGGAGAGGAATGGTGGATAGGCTCGACATATATGAAGGAAGAGAAAAAGAAGAACTATGAAGAGATAGAGGAAATGCTAGAAAGGGCAGGTGGAGGAGGCAGGATACTTTGGTGCGGAGACCTAAATGCAAGGACAGGAACAGAGGGTGGAAGTCTGGATAATGAGGGAAATGAGGAAAGAAGAGAATCCAAGGATAAAACAATAAATAAAGAAGGGGAAGAGCTGTTAGACATATTAAAAGAGATGGGGCTATCCATATTAAACTGTAACATAGAGGGGATGAGGAAGGGGAAATAACGTACGTGGGAGGAATGGGATGTTCAGTAATAGATTACGGGATAGCAAATATGGAAGGGAGGAGAAAGATAAAAAGGATGAAGGTAAAAGATAGAATAGAATCGGACCATGGGGTGCTTGAGATAGAGATAGATACAGGGAGAAAAGCGGAGGTGATAAAAGAGGAAACTAGTAGAGCGTTATGGACAGAGAAGGCACATTATAGAACATATAGGCACATTATAGACATTATAGAATACAGGAACTGACTAGAGAAAGGAGTAGAAGCCAAATCATGGAGAGAATTGAAAGTGAAAATAAGGAACGCGATACAAACCAAAAGAGGAGTGAGAAGGAAGAATGAAAAGAATAGATGGTGGGATGAAGAATGCAGAAAAAAGAGGGCAGAAATGAACAGGGCAAAAAAGGGATTAGAAGAGATGGGGTCAACAGGTAAACACAGGTAAAGAGAGAATTAAAGAACATGTAGTGGAACAAAAAGGAAGAGTGACTAACGAAGGAGATAAAAGAAGCGAAAGAGGACAGATCGGTCAAAAAATTCTGGATTATGGTTAAAAGGAGGAGAAGAGGGAAAAGAGAGTAGGTTGATAAGGAGATAGAAGATGCGAAGTGGTTAAAACACTTTAAAGGGCAACTAGGAGAGAGGCAAGTAGAGGAAGTGAGGGAAATAATCAGAAAGTTGAAGGAAAAAAAGGCACCAGGAGATGATGGAATACAGAACGAAGCATGGAAATATGGAGAAGAGAACCTAGTAGAGGAGCTGACGGAGATATTGGGAAAGATGTGGAAAGGAGAGGGACTACCAGAAGAATGGAGGAAAGGGACAGTGAAACCAATCTTTAAAAAAGGAGATAAAGGAGAATGTAAAAACTACAGAGGGATAACCCTAATGGATACAGGATACAAAATATATGCAGAACTGATAAGAGGGAGAATGGAGAAGAAGAGAGAAGAAGAGAACAGACTGAACGACACGCAGATGGGAATTAGAAAAGGGAGAGGGACGATAGGTGCAATATACGTGGTGAGTAAGATAGTGGAGCAAGAGCTGAGGAAGAAAGGTGGGAAGGTTTACGCATGCTTTGCAGACATGAAAGCAGCTTTCGACAAAATAAATAGGGAGGAAATATGGAGAATCACGAAGAGACTGGGAGTGAGCATGAAGATTAGAGAAAAGGTTGAAGAGATTTATGAAAAGACGGAATGCAAAGTGAACATAGGAGAAAAAAAGTAGGTAGCTTCGTCACGCAAAAAGGGGTAATACAGGGATGCCCACTTAGTCCACTACTTTTTAATGTAGCAATGGCAGACCTAGAAGTAGAGATGGGGAAGATACAGGAAGGCGGGATCAGTCTATGAAGAAAAAAAATATGGTCCATTTCGTATGCGGATGATGTAGTGCTCTTAGCAACGAACGCGAGTGGACTTAAGCAAATGCTGAAAAGATTTAAGGGATTCATAGGAAGAAAGGGACTATAACTGAACACTGAGAAAACAAAGATTACGATATTCAGAAACGGGGGTAGAAGGAAGAGAGGAGAAGTTCAAGTGGAAGGGAGAAGAGATAGAGGTGGTGAAGAAATTTTAATACCTAGGCTACACTATGAAAGAGAACGGGAAGGAAGATGAACAAGTCAAGAAAGTGAAAGGAAAGACAATCGCCGTGCTTTGCACAGTATGGGGAATAGGGGAGGCAATCTTTAAAGAGAGTTTGCTGGAGAGGAAGCTGAGGATGAAACTCTTCGACGCACTAGTTCAGAGCGTAATGGAGTACAGAGCGGAGATTTGGGGTTGGAAAGGGCAGGAAGAACTGGAGAAAATACAGAGAAGATACATGAAATGGGTTCTGAAACTGGAGAGAACAACTCCAGCACACATTATACACTGGGAGACGAAACGCTTCAAACTGGAAACAAGAGCAAGAAAAAGGGCAGTTAGATACGAGGGAAAATTAAGGAAGGCTAAAAAAATCTCCTTGCTAAGAGAATGCTGGAGTTTACTAAAAAAGAGGGAGAAAAAGAGATACGGAGACGAAGAGGGAAGGATGTAAGAAGGAGCGAATTAGAAAAATGCGGTATGTCGGTTGAACACAACAGGAGAGTAGAAGAGGATGAAGAGGTAGATGAGGAAATTGAAAGGATAAACAAGGACTCACAATGGCAAAAGTGGAGAGAGGAAATAAGAGAAGAGTCGAAATATGCAGAAGAGGTAAGAGAACTACTGATGAAACAAGGAGAAATACCGGAATATCTAGGAGAGACAGGAGAAAGGAGGAGAGGGGCACTGGAAAAGATAGCAAGATTTAGACTAGGAAGCGAAACGAGAGGCAACCACTACTGGATGAAAGAAGAAGACAGAAAATGCAGGATGTGCGGGAGAGAAGAAGAGACACTGAGACACGTAATGGAAAAATGTGAGGAGACGAACATATCAGGGAAAAAATGGGAAGAAATATGCGGAGGCAAAAGAAGTCAAATAGGGATCCTTGACAGTATTATATGGAAACGGAAAAACAAAGAAAAAGTAACAGAATAAAGGAGAAAGAAGAATAAAGAAAGGGAAGGAAGACAAAGTGTGCCGGGAGCAGTTTCAAAGAGCGCGCGAAAACCACCTAGGGAACTCCGAGGAATAGTCCCTAGGAGTGTAGAGAGAAAGAAACTAGGAGCGTCGGCAAGGAAGAAAGGAGTAGAAAGAGGGAACGGACGAAAAATAAAAGGGAACGAATGGAACAGAGGCGAAAGCACGGGTAGAAAAAGGCAGAAAGAGGTTAGAAAGAAGAGATCAGTCAACTAGATAAGAGATAAAAAAGTGAAAAATCCAGATAGCGGAGATGACTCACTTCGAGAGAAGAGTGCAGAGGGAGATGAAAGAGGAGGAAAGGAGAAATAAAAGAGAAATAAAAGAGGAGGTAAAGGAGTGGAAGGTGAAGATGCAACTAGAGAGGGGAAAAAGAGAAGCGGCGGAGAGGAAATTGATGGACCTAGAAGGGGATGTTGAGATCCTGAAGGGAAAAGTGAGAGAAGAGAGAAGAGAAAGGGAGAAGATGCAAATGACAGTTAAAGAGATGAGGGCTAAGATAAAGAAGGTGAAGGAAAAGGGGAGACGCGAGAAAGAGAGAAAGGGATCAGAAGAGATAAGCAAAGTGAAAGTGAGAAGTGAGGTTAGGTTGGTGTCAGCAAGCAAAAGAAAGAGGATGGAAGCGGGAAGAAGCAAGGTGTGGGAGAGAGGAGTAATAATTCACAAGGGAGCAAACTAGGACGAGAACAAGGTACTACAAGAATGGCTGGATGAATTTCTAGAAGGGACAAACTGGGAACTAGAGGAGACATCCAACAAAGACACCAAGAAAATTATTTTCGAATCAAGAGAAGAGATGGAGGAAGTCTGGAAAAGGAGGGAAGAGATTAACGAAGAGGACAAAGTGAGAATGGAGCAGTGGATGAACCGTGAAGAGAGAAGGGCAAAAAGAGAGGCAATTTTAGAAAAGGAAAGAAGAATAGAGGAGGCAAAGAGAAGGGGTGAACTAATGAGAAAAGGGAACATCAGGGTGAGAACATCACCTTCACGCCCACGGGAAAAACCACAGCTCAAAAGAACCGTGAGCAAAGCAGTTTTCATAAATAGGTGCAATCAAGTTAATTCCGGTAGGTGCGTCAATCAGGTGAAGTGTCTTAGTCAGGAGTTGTCATCTGTGTTGGTGTATGTCAGTATAGGGTCATTCTCGCCCATCCTCCTCCATCGAACGGCAGAGATGTAGACGACATCCTCAGGAATTTGGACCCCAAACATCGAAATTCTCGTTCTAAATCTTGTGGATCTAAAACGGAATGAACCCAACATCTGTAGTATCACATCTTTGATTGTCAAACTAAAACTGTCTTGAGAATAAGCTAAATCTGTCTCTGTAATTTTTCTAACTGTATCTTTACTTTCATCTAATTTCAGAATAGTGTCATCAATAGCGGCATTCATTGATGGCACATTCAGATTCCTAACCCTGTTATAATCATGTTTGCGTAATTTAAATATCAATGATTTTATTTTCTTTGTCTCAAAATCTGTTTGTTTTATAAGTCCCCTATAATAAATATCAGCAACCACAGCATTCGTTACTGGTATTTCTAATTCTGAATGTAACCTATCACTACATGTGTTAACATTAAAGTTTTGGTTTAGAATGGTGTCATTAACAACGGCATTCGTCACTGACACATTCGAAAAATCATCTAACATTTGTAATAAATATTTGTCTTGTTTATCTAAATGGCTTAGTGTACTTTTATCTGAGTTTGTGATTTGTGAAAGACTTAGCTGTTTAAATCGAAGTCGAAGTTCTTTCTGTTTTTCAAGCAGGGTAATACAGTTGTTGACGAGAAGAAGATGTAAATGATGTTGTTTTGCTAATTCCTCATCGTACTGCTGTTCAGTTTCAGGATCGATTCTTTCTTCAAAATCGACATGCAGCTGTTGATGTTTCAATTCAATTTCCAATTTTTTCATTCTTATCTCTGTTTCTTCACAAAATTGTTTTTCCATCGCGATATTAAGATCCAGTTGACAGAGGTTCTTGTAATAAATCTCTTTCCTCAATGAACTATTTCGTGAATCTTTTAGATGAAGAAGAATGTATCTCCCCTCTTCATTTATTCTATGTAAAAGAATATTTCTTTGTCTCTCAAGGATCCGTGATGCGACCTCTAGCCAGTAATTCATTTCTTCCATGGTGTTTGAATAATCCATCCCGGACGAGCCCCCAAAATGTTATGACCGGGTACAGGTTAATGTAAATAACAACACGTTATTTATAAAAGCACAACTTAAACGCAAACTCTCTTTATTCTAATCGTACACGACTCAGCTCATCAGCTGTCACGATCAGACTGAACATAAACAATAACATCCGCGACGTCGTTGATCTCGTCGCTAAAGTCGCTATGTGCGATTCTTGGTGTTCGAATTGTGTAATGTTCGAGCTCAGTCACAACAATATATATATATATATATATATATATATATATATATCGCTCGCGCGCGCTCGGCCGCTTTTGCCGATTTTTAGCTGCATGTTTCGACCATTTCAATGCATTTTAACAACAACTTAGAATATACATCTTTTAGTATTTTACTTATACTTTTGAATGCTGGTATTAGAGTTAAAATCTGACCATTTGTAGAGCAAGAAAGCTTCCGACAAAAAAATGCATAAAAAATTGAAATTGCAATTGCGCAAAAACTATTGGTCCGACAGTGCCTGCCTTTTGCACACTTAAAGTTGATATAACTATCTACGTCTGCTCCAAACTTCAGCTCTTAATCTTTATAAACTACAAAGTTACGAATTTTCGAAAGAAATGCCAGATTTTCCGGGTTTTCCGGGATTTTTCTGGTTCTAATCAACCGATCGGATTGTTCCACGTCTCTTTCGTCTCTTTCGTCATTCTCTTCGTAATTTAATTCCCTATAACTTTTATTTTTACAAAATTCATATTAATTAAGTAGTTTTCGTTTTATAAGCAAAAAACTAAAAAAACGCGTTTTTTTTAACTAAATTGTTAATAACAAATCTAGCAATGCGAGTTGCGAGTTGGAAACACATCACTATACATCTGCGGACTGTATTTTAAATGATCGTACAGGCGGATTGCTGCATGTATTTTGGTCAAAATATCTATTTTATTTTGCTCTATTGACTGGCCTATAACAACTGAGTTAACGTCTACGATGCAAGCACATACTATGCATCGTAGTATGGCTGTGCGGACTCTTATTGCTGACTCGTCTCGCAGCTCGCGTTGCAGACGTGTGCGTCTGTGACACTCTATAATCTGTACAACATAACTCTATAAAAAAGATATTGTAATGTTCCATTAAGTGTTTTAACTCATTGTCAGTACTTTAGTTGCGTCCTTTTTAAATTATTTATTCGACGATCCCCTATAGAGTGTTTAATTTGTTATTTACCTTAAAACACCTGGAACATGTAACTAATTTTTAATTTTTACTTTGTACCTAATTTACTCTGCTCTCAAACATTTACATAAGGTTAAAACTCACATTGTCATGTACATTAGTATATAAATATATTATTCCAATAACGTAGAATTCAAGAGTATTATAACAATTAATATTTTACACCTTGTTTTATATAATATGTTTATATTTGACTTTATTGGTAACTATGTTATATATGATTAAAAAAATATATATTCTATTAAATAGTGATGTATTCATGGAAAAACACTGGAAGAGTGCGGTTGCGCGATCTCTTTGTGATTATTTTTTCGATCAACAACATAAAGCTTCAAATCCTGATGATACTCCTTCAGTTATAGCAACACCTCATCATTATCTTATTAGTATTCATCGATGTAGTATATTCTTTGTTGCAGTCTGCATTTCTGAAGGTGAGTTACTTTAATTTGTTTAATTTATCCGTACTTTTATTTTATTTATAATTTTTCTTTCAGTGCCTACTTTGTTTGTAATTGAATTTTTACACCGAGTTGTTGATACGTTCGAAGATTATTTTGGAGAGTGTAGTGAAACAATCATAAAAGAAAATTATGTCGTTGTTTATGAACTATTGGATGAAATGTTAGATAACGGATTCCCTCTGGCAACTGAATCAAATATTTTAAAAGAACTCATTAAACCACCTACTATTTTAAGATCCATTGCCAATACTGTTACTGGAAAATCTAAGTATGAAAACAAATTTTATGTATTAAGTAAACGTTGTATAATTTGGGTTTAAAAAAGGTTCTTATAGCACATTGTGGCTTAAATACGCGTTTAAGTCACGTCTATCCGTGACCCAAGTAGTCCATTATTGCACGGCGTTTTATCACCTTCGCTGCGCTCGGGCGCTAATACACGCCGTGAAATAATCGGCAACTTAGGTCACACGTATCGTAATATACTATTTTATGCTTTTGAGCCAGATAGAAAAAATTAGTACTAAAACAGGAGTAATGTGTACAAAATAATATATTGTGCAACTAGGGAACAACATTTAATTTTTCTAGCGAGGATGATGTTTGAGCACAAGTGGGAGTCGATGGCATCGAAGGCAGCGCCCTCGACTGCGACTCGTGCTAAAAACACCTCACCCCAGTCTGACATAGGTTTTATTCCCGTGTTGCACACCGTGTTTTGTCCAACAAGGGCATGAAAGGGACTTCTTTTATGCGTGAAAGTTGGGTAGGAGATCGTGCATCTCAAGTCGTGCACAAAAAATGTGAGAAATTTGGAAAAATTAAAAGATTTGAGAAAATTTGAGAGATTTGAAAAACGGGTATTAACAGAGGGGAGGATAGTACATTGCACAACAAGGGGCGAAAATGGTCATTCGCAAATAGCGCATTCGCCCCTCGTTGTTCACCGTGCTTTTTATAACAAGTGTATAAGGAAGACCATTTCTGTCGCCTATGAAATAGATTAAGAAAAGAGTTTTTCAAGTCGTTCACTGCGGTGTGCGTGTATAGATGTATATATATATGTATTTAAAGCGTGATTGTGAGATCAGCCGGCCAAAATTTTTTTCTTCTGCAACCCGCGGTAAATATGTTCTAAAAAGTGTTTCCAATGCCTCTGAATTTTTTCAGTTTTTTAAATTACTTTATTCCAAAATGTCATGGTGCCAAAGATGTCAATTTTGGAAATTTTTGGGTTTTTAGCATGATTTAATTAATTTATAGCTCCTCAGAGAAGCATTTTTTAGATATAACATATAGATACTTTTTTTGTAAAATTTTCTTAAATTTTCATTAAAAATACGTTCAAAGTCATATATATATGTTATACGTACCATATAAGCCATTTAAACCTTAAAATCAGGATTTGAGAGGGTTCGATCATCCGGATCCTGACCAAATAATTCCTGGAGATACCTTTTTTTAGTCCCAAAGTACTTGTACAAGTGCCGTAATATCACAAGCATAAGCCTCTATGTTAAAAATCAATTTAGCAGTCTATAATGCTAAAGTATGATTTAAATACCACTATGTGGTACATAGTGGTATTTAAATCATAACAAAACTGACAAAAATATGTTTATGTGCAACGCTCACCACCAACAGATTTATAGAGTTAGTTTGCATAAAAAGAAAGACATTTTTGCAATAAAACGTTGATATTGCATGGGTATTCCTTACTAGAAATATGCATCTTTTTAATAACTTATTAAAATGCAGTGTTCCGATAATATATAATTGACAATTCATTGCTTGCACTTGATAATTAGCAAAGAAATCATAAAACTTTGATCTCTTGCATTACTAAGATACATACTTATGTCACAGATAATTGATAATAAAATATGCACATTAATTATCAATTATTTAAATCAATATTTATCTATAAATATTTTTATCCGCAAACATCAACATTAAAATATTTATTTATATGTATATAAAAAAATAATTCACGTATTGCCATAGCTGTGTACAAACATTTTCTCACTGTTGTACAAAATTAAAAGTGCAACTTCTAGAATCTCAAAGTGATTGAAATTTGTGTAACTTAGATCTCGACGATAAGCATATATGCACCATCACCTCACATAATAATGCATAACTAATATAGGTTTAGATAACATTATATCTTGTTTCTTAAGTAAATTTTCTCTGGCCAAATATAAGAATAAAAATCATATAATTAATAATGGTATTGTAGGAGCTTTAAAAATTATTAGGTTATTTTTGACAGTATATATAATTTATTTACTCTGTTCTGTGACATAAGTATGTATCTTAGTAATGCAAGAGATCAAAGTTTTATGATTTCTTTGCTAATTATCAAGTGCAAGCAATGAATTGTCAATTATATATTATCGGAACACTGCATTTTAATAAGTTATTAAAAAGATGCATATTTCTAGTAAGGAATACCCATGCAATATCAACGTTTTATTGCAAAAATGTCTTTCTTTTTATGCAAACTAACTCTATAAATCTGTTGGTGGTGTTAGGTTATTGTTATTACAACTTATTGTTGTTAGGCATATAGTGGTATTTAAATCATACTTTAGCATTATAGACTGCTAAATTGATTTTTAACATAGAGGCTTATGCTTGTGATATTACGGCACTTGTACAAGTACTTTAGGACTAAAAAAAGGTATCTCCAGGAATTTTTTGGTCAGGATCCGGATGATCGAACCCTCTCAAATCCTGATTTTAAGGTTTAAATGGCTTATAGGGTACGTATAACATATATATATATATATATATATATATATATATATATGACTTTGAAAGTATTTTTAATGAAAATTTAAGAAAATTTTACAAATAAAAAAGCGGGAAGAATAGTATATTGTGCAACTAAGGGGGAAAATTGGCTTTTTCTAGCGAGGGTGATTTTTTGAACACGGGTGCTCAAAACATCACCTTAGTCTGAAAAAGCCACTTCCCCCTTGTTGCACACCGTACTTCTTATAAGTGCACGAATAGTCCACTTATCATGCATATGAAAGGAATGGGAAATTCGTGGACTTTTCAAAGTAAAACAAATATGTATTTTTTGGTTATTTAATTATTTATTGTTTTTTCGCAAATTTTGAAAATACTTATATAGACACACACATCCATCGGATAGGCTGCAGAGTGAAAAAAAACTACTCGCTTGGAATGGACGTTTTTTTACGCTACTTTTAGACATGAAAAAAGGCCCATTTCATGAGCGTGTTAGGTAAAAGTTCTTTTCCTTACTCTGCAGCGACATTAAATTAAACTAGGCCGTAAATTGATCTTACCCTTGCTTGGTTGCAATTAGCAGCTTGAGTTACGTAATAGTATATTACGATACTAGTAGCATAAGTCGTACTGTACGGCACGGCGTATATAAGCGCCCGAGCGTAGCGAGTGTGCTTAACACCGTGCCATGAAGATCGACTTATGGCGAGTGTATTCTGCGATATTTTATCGCCCTATCTAGCATAAATCCGCTGTCACGCCTATCCGTGGCATCAGCAGTTCTCTCGCACCGTAAGGTTAGCGATATGTATAGTGCAATAAAGAACTACTTATTCCACGGATAGGCGTGACATAAATGCGGATTTATTCCACGCAGTGCAATAAATTTATATGGCGTTTACCGTCATGCTAGAGCAAATAAACATAGAAAACTGCTGATTTTCCCCATGACTTCTGCGTACGTCGTGTTTTACCCCACTTTCACTAGAATCCCTTCAGGGTGCTTGTTTTTGTTGGGCCTGGCTTTCGACGGTGGCTCTGGTGCATGGTTAGGGGCTCTCGGGGCGAGGGTCTCACGTTGCATCACCGTTTTCTCCTATCTTCCTGTCATGTTTTCCTTCGCTCTTCTCTTCTGGGCTGTTAGTGAGAATTCCTCTTGGCCTCTTGCTTCCGACACTGGCAAGTACCGCATCTTTGAGAAGACGTCCTCGCGCGCCTCTGCTTGCATTCTCTCGTGTCACTTTTAAGAACGACGTACTTTTTTCTTCTATCTTTCCTAGCTCTTTCAACGCGTTCGCGTGGCCCGTCTTTATCGGACCATGCACGTTACTCCTGCTCTCTGCGTACTCGATTGTTCCGGTGATTATACCCTTCAAAATCTTGAGACTTTCTCTTTGGCTTTTTTCCACAACCTTGTAAGTTTTGCCCGCCCTCAAATCCATGGAGCCTGCGCCGGCCTCCAGGGCTTTCACCCGATCGGAACCGTCGGCGGGATTTGGCTCTGTGGCCTTACCCGTTTGAGGATCACTTATCATATTTGATTTTTTTTCAGGGTTTCTTCCCCTATCCTGTATCCTAGGAAGGAGCCCTTTAACAAGGTGCTAGCATCCTGGCCAGATGTATCTTGGTTATTTTAACAAGGTTGATACTCCTCCCCCTCCTACCTCGCCGCTTGCACTACAGGGCCCCGGGCTTGGGACCGGTGTAGCGGAGTTACAGTGTGTGTATGTGTGTCTATGTGTGTGCATGTATGTGTCTTCATCAGCAAACCTTAAAATATCAGCGAGTGCCTTAAGTGAAAAGCAAAGCGTTTCGCTTTTGGTGATGTTTGTTTCTTTACATTCTTCTATCACGTGCTTCAGTAACTCCTCTTCTATCCCTCATATCCTGCATTTCCTATTCTCTTCTTTTCTCCAATACTTGTTTCTTCTTGTCTCATTTGCCCAACCTGAATCCCGCTGTTATTCCGAGTGCCCCTTTCCTTTGCTTTTCTGTTTCCAAAAGATTTTCCGGCGTTTCTCCCCGCTCCTTTAAGAGACCTTTTATCTGCTTCGAATAGCTCGATTCTCTTATCTCCTTTCTCAAGTTTTGTCACTGTACGTCGTTGTTTATCTTTTCGATTTTCTCCTTGATCCTTTATCCATCTTTTACTTTATTGATGTCCTCACACATTTTAATATAATAGAGGATTTTTGTAAGGGTTACTAACTATAGCTAATTATAATTTCGGTTTTGAGTATATTTTTATATGCAGAAAGTCAGCTATTTTCCTATACATGTACAACAAACGGCAAAATTAGTTATGAATATTAAGATAGCCTACCTAATCTTAAGGAGGTAAATCTTCACGTCTTCTGACATGGCGGGCTGTCTCAATATTCAAGGTTGATTTTACCGTTGGATTTATATTTGCTTTATAATGTCCGAAAAATATTCAAAGTTAAATTCATCTCAAGTGATGTACGTGTACCATGTGAATACTATGTACTTTATTATTAAAAAAATTAACATTAGGTATCTAAATAAAAATCTAAAGCACATCACTGAAAATAAATAAAATTTTAAATATTGTTCAACAATCATTGAATAAATGTCATATATTTTGTATTTATTCAACCAGAAAATTTAAAAATAGTGAATTACAATTCACAATACAATGCACTTAAGTATTCTTTCATCTTGACTTTAACGTTACTTCACCTATCACCAGTTTATATGACAGCTGTATCTTCCGTAAACGATATAATTGTAATATCTATCGTGCTTATTAAGAGATCATAAACGTATAATATAAAGAATAGTGGTCCCAATATTGTTCTTTGTAAAATACCTGTGTCTAAAGCCTCTTATTTGTTTACTCCATCTTTCAGTTCAACTCTTTAACATCTGTTCGACAAGTAACTTATAATTAATTTATATGCAATGCCCCTAATTCCAGAATTAAAAAGCTTATGCAATTAAGTGCTGTGGTTTACAATTTTAAATGCTTTAGAAAGATCTAAAAATGTTATAGCTATTTGATGACTATTATCTAACTTATTGTAAATGATGTTTGTTATATGATTTAATGCTTCTTCTGTGCCTTTTTTTTTAACAAATTCATACTGATTTTCTGCAATAATCTTGCTTTTATCTTGCTAAAGCCAGCGCGACTGTTTTATGAGTGTCATCCTAAGCAAGAAGTTAACACAATTGAATGTCTGATTTATGAAAATGTGTATTATTTTAGTGAATTTGATAAATTAGAAAATACTGTAATATTATGTCCTGTCCTTGGAACATGTCCTGAACATTCAGACCTAAAGTTAATCTCAAATTCAAAAAATGAAATTTCGAGCAATAGAGCACGGTTAGTAATTATTCATATTAAATCAGTGAAAAAACAAGATTTAAGAAAAGAGTTATTGCACGAATTAGAAAACAGAAGTGATGAAGTTGACGTGAACAATTTAAAATTGCAAATGTCATGTTAAAAGATTTAAACAGCGAACTGAAAGAAAGAAATAAACCTCAGTAAAAATTACTAGATGAACAGAAAGGATCTTCAACATCAGAAGTGACATTAAACTTAAACGTGCACCTAAAATAATATTGAAAAATAAAAGTGATGATATAAATATGAATGATGTAAATTCACTTGTGTCGCAGTACTTAATAAAGGATAGATCTATTCAAACTAAAAAAGTTATAAAGAAGAGTAATGAGATTATTGTTGAACGTTTAAACGAGGAAATCACTGACAAAGCCTTTAATTAAGGAATTTTAGCAAGTTCGTAAAAAAATGTACTGTTATAAACTCGTACATAAATGAAAGAACAAATCAACAAACAGTATTGCTAGATATACCTGCTGATATATATCAGTATGTCAAACAACATGAAAATGGACTATTTGTAGGTTATCAAAGTTACAAGGTGTATGATTACTGTCATGTTAGACCATGTTTTAATTGTGGCAGATGTGGTGATAACAGTTATAAGTGCAGGAATGAACTCGCATGTTTAAAGCGTGCAAGTTCCTATAAAACAAGAGAATGTCAAGGTAATAAAACAAAATGCTTAAATTGCATTTTTAATAATGAAAAATACCTTACAAAATATAATGTTGAACATGTGACAACAGATAGTCACAATTGCGAAATACTGCTAAGCAAGATTCGCAAGTTTATCGACTCTACTGATAACATGATAGAACCGATACACTCAAGATACGTCGGCAAGGTCGATTATACAAACAAACCGATGGCAACAAGATCAGCAGCTGGAATGTCTGCGAGTTCACCGAACTCAATCAATCTGCGTATATCAGGAAAATCAAGATAGGAATAATATGTATCATAACTGTGATTATAGAATTATCAACAACGTAGAGCATGAACTAGAGGACATCAAGAAGCTGAATAGTGTTACTTACAAGAAAAAAAACCTAAAACGGCGGCCGGACCTGGTAGGTAAGAGAGCAGCAACAGATAACTTGCCGATATCGGCAAGTTACCAACCGTGTGGCACTAACATCAATGTAATAGTCTATCTAAGCGAAGGTAGATGGCGTACGTGTATCAAGCATTAGAGAGTAGGGTAGCCCCAGGCACATAAGGAGGCTCCGCTGTTTTTACGGAGTTATTTGCTCTCTGATCTATAATCCTGGTGGATAGCATGAATAGCGGTCCTCATCTACCGTCGAATAATCCGGATGCTTAGTATATTACGAGCATAGCGCTCTTGAAGGGTTATCCGAGGGATACTTCCTCTCTTCTACTAGAATATCAGTCTGCGATCATCTGTACATTATACATAAATTGAGACGGCAGACCCAGCCCGGGAGATAAGAGAACAGCAACAGATAACTTGCCTGGCGTAGGCAAGTTACCGACCGAGTGGCGCTAGTAGCTACATGTAAATAGTCTACCAAAGCGCTGGTAGATGGCGTGCGCGCAGATAACACAGGAGAGAGGGAGCATCCGGGGTATATAAGGAGCCCCGGAGCCATCAGCGAGCATTCATGATCTGGCTCTCAACTGAGCAACGTGCGAATGGTAGTACTCGCTGCTTGCTCCGGACTCCACCATACCCAGTAGTCCATGAGCCCCAGGCTCTCGAAGAGTATGTGTGCAGTCCACTCTCTCTCCTTGTAGACTGAGATCCAGCATCGCTTACAATTGAATATTGAATGATTAAATAAATAAATGAAAGACATTTAAAACATATAAACTATTTCAACCCTTGTTTAGCATTACCCACTCCCATCCCCCCATCAGTTGTGTCACCGGTGTAGGATGGTAGTACCCTGCATTTAGGTGGCGCATCTGGTTCTAGACTCATGGTGAGATGGTAGTACCTCACACATCAGTCTAATAGCTGCGTGGTTTACCTAAGTGTGCGGGATATGCGCAGTGGGAATAGCCTACTCATCTCCCTCTACACACGAGCAGCTCTCCTCTGGTGGCTCGGCCATTACAGAGGATAGGGAGGTCTTTTATCCACTCAATAGATATTACCGGGTGGATCAAAGACTGCTATCGCTCTTCGAATGTGCTTCTCTCCCGCTTTACTAACCTCGGGTCTCGAATCCTTCGCGTTCGCGTATTATCCCTTCGCGGACCGTTTCATTGGCGCCCGAACAGGGACTCGGGTTTGTTATAATACGGGAGATTGACTAAGAGAGATCATTGAAATATTTTTATTTTTTACTTTGGAGACTTGAAAACTCCACCACGCTCAATGATCCCCCTTCTTCAGTTATCGCTCAACGAGCAGCAAATACACAAGCGTCTCGATGATCTCTGCGAGGCGATCTGGGAGTTGACCAAGCGCAGCACGCGTAACTACGAAGCCCTCTCAAATGTGGACAGGAACGTCAAAACGTGTCATAAGAATGTGCTCAATCTCGATCGGGACCTATGCGTCCTGGAAAAGGGTTTCGAAGAACTCCTCGAAGAAGAGACAGAGACACTAAAACTGATCGAAAAAATATCGGAGCAGACGGACAAAAAATTCCGCATCCTAAACTCACGACTCGACTCACTCGACCGGGAGATACATAAGATAACTGACGGGATGAGTAAATTAACAATTCACGAGCTGACATGTAGCTTAATGTAAATACGCATCGTACCCCCATCTAGGTGGCAATCTCAAGCATCAAAAATTTGAATAATCCTTAGATAACAAAATTTGTTTTCTTCTCTTTTCTTTAAATTACGGCCCATAGGCCTTCTCTCTAGCTTTGTCTGCGATACAAAACACTTTTATAAAGAATGGCGGTAGCCACGGGTAAAACCCATAACCGACGCTCTCTAGCGATCCTGGAAGAAATCCAAAAATTACAAGACGAACATAATCCAGACAATGCGCGAAAGAACTAGAATGGAAAGATGCTGTCGTATATGAGCTTGCCACATTAGACAAAAAACAAAGCACACTCGAAGATCGAGTAGAAAAATTAGAAAAAGACGAGGACTTAGACTCGTTCGGAGAGCCGCAAATATGTACAAGTCTATTAAACACGAGTAAAGAACACAAACAGTTCGAAACTATCGAGCGCATAGACGCTCTTGCTTTGGCATTAGAAAAAATAAAAAAAGAGAGTGACAATAACAAGATTGACATAGATAACTTGCAACAAAGCCATGACGAGATCAAAAAGAGGCTAGCAACCGTCGAGTTGGATTATGATGCCCTCTCGGATCAACATACTAAGTTACAGTCAGATTTTAATGACATACGCGGACTAATCGAAACTAAAGCATCCCATACGGAACTATGTCTACGAATGCAAGAAATTATCGAAACACAGGCAAGAGAGTCTACACTACTCGAAAAACTTATAAAAAGTAACAGTGGCTCTTCGGAATCTATTTCTGACATTACCAAACGCGTGAAAATAGCTACGCCGAAATTCAATGGCCTAGCAAGCGAAAGACCCATGAAGTTCTTATCAGAACTAGACAACTATGTAAAGTTGGTCAAACCGGAAAACCACGAGTTGAAATACGTCATATCTCAGGCCTTGGAAGGCGACGCACATAATTGGTGGTATTTAATCCAAGCGGAAGTGGATAGTTTCGTGACGTTTTCGACGCGCTTCAGGGAGCGCTACTGGAACAATCAAATTCAAAGAACAAATGGTCGAAAAGTAGAATTCGGATAGTACAGCCCTGGATCTCGAAGTCGTGTCAGCTATGCCACATATATGTTCGGTCTAGCCCGCGAGCTAGAATTAAATTTAGAAGAGCACGAGCTCGTCAAAAAGATCGCGGAGCACTTCGACCGAGACATACGACGTACAGTAACCGGGCACGAGATAAAGTCAGTAAACAAATTTCTCGAGATACTCGCAGACTACGACAACGATGACACAAATCGAAATCGAGCCAACGCAAAAACTAACCAGAACGCGCAAAACAAACAAAATAACCAAATTCAAAAACTCACCCGCGGGATACAATGAGTCGAAAAACAGTCAGCCTAACAAGCCATCAGGCAACAATCCCGGTCAGAAAAAGACGTGGACACCACACAATATAAACGTTACGCAGACAGCAGACGACACAACGAACAAGGGATCAGGGTCGCAAAACAAAGGTGGGAACAAAAAACAGGGGAATAATAAACCCCCTCAGAAAGATACTTACGACATCGACGTCTTGGATTACTTTCAAGACACAAAACAAGACAACTAAACAAAACTCGGGAAACATGCAATAGCTGCGTCAAAGGCGGATGCACTTCCTTCTCTAGGGGAGCACGACTCAAATCGCGTCTATAATGGAGAACGCGCGCAACGAATTACTGCACGATATTAGCCCGGACGGTCGCGAAGTGGAAATATCCCACTGCCCAGAAATAAAAATATTATTAGAAAATATAGAGGTTGACGCACTCGTAGATACGGGAAGCGAGATAACGGCCATTTGTGAAGAATTTTACCATCAAAACTATGAAACTCTTAAGCTTTGTCCAACATTACCTATTTGCGGTAAAGTCATAAAAGGCGCTACGGGTTGCAAATCGGCTCGGCTTAAAATACAATTGCGTTTAAATACGAAATTCGAAAAACTGTCTGAAAAAATCATATTCTTGGTTATACCCAAACTAGTCAAGCCTTGTATAATCGGGTTCGACACAATCAAACTATTAAAAATGTTAATAGACACGGTACATGAACAAATCCTCTTTTCGGCGAAAGATAACGACGGAGTAATAACGTACGTAGACAAAAAAATGCCGCGTAACGAATTCACGTCGCTAACAATCCAAGACGCCGGTGGATACAGTGAAAAAGGGTACCACACGGATCTCAATAATCTTTACGAAGATTATGAAAACAATTATGAAAACCCATACGAACTCACAATCGAGGAGATCGATGGAAAAATGAATTCTTGTGAAAACCTCAATGAGGCACACAGAAATATATTAAAAAATGTAATTATCAAAAGAAAAGAAGTATTTGAAAAAAAACCTGACCTTTTAACGACATATGAGCACGAATTAATCATTACAGACAATACACCTTGGTTTTGCCGACCACACCCAATACCCATCGCTGACAGACAAGACGCACTAGATTAAAATTAAATATAATAAGACGCTCGAATAGCGTATATATTAACCCGATACAGATCGTAAGAAAACGCGACGGATCGGTAAGGCCGTGCCTAAACGCACAAAAATTAAACATGGTTCTCCAAAACAATTACGAGGGACCTCCCGGTATCGATGAGGTACTACAACGATGCGCTGACAGGCCAATAACAAGCATAACAAATTTCACGGCTAGTTACTGGAAGATCAGACTAGCAGAAAGTTCTCGAAAATACACCCCGTTCAAAGTCGACAGTCACGTCTATGAATTCAACGTTGTACCGTTCGGTATCAAAACAATCGGGTCTGCGTTAATTCGAGGGTTGGCGGAAGCCACGTGAGATTTCAATGAATTTCTGGTACTATTTGTAGATAATCTAATAATCAAATCGCGGACGTTCGAAGAACACATCGAACACCTCGACAAATTATACGAAAGGCTAATCGAACATAATTTACGATAGAATTTCAAAAAATCTAAATTTTTCTGTGAAGAGATAGAATTTCTCGGGCATTATATTTCCGCAAAAGCAATACGACCGGTTCCGGAGAAAATACGTGCAAATCGTAATTTCAAAAGACCGAAAAATTTAAAACAGCTACAAAGCTTTATCGGATTCATAAATTTCTATTCAAAATTTACAAAACACTTCGCTGAAAGTCTAATACCATTATTAAATTTAATGAGAAAAAACGTACTGTTCCATTGGACAACCGAACATCAAGAAGCGTTCGAAAAAATAAAAACGCTTTTTGATGATAACATAATTTTAAAATACGCGGATCCAAAAAAGCCGTACATACTGACGACAGACGCGTCAGACTTCGCACTTGCCGCGGTCCTCTCTCAACTAAACGATGAGGGAGAGGAAGAAGTAGTATGCTTTGTAAGCAGGACACTCAAGGGTAGCGAATGCTCATATTTCACTACAGAAAAAGAAATGCTAGCTCTCGTGTGGTCACTTAACAAGCTCGACACATATTTAAGGGGGGCAATCGAAATTAGAGTCCGTACGGATCACGAGGGTCTAACATTCTTAAGAACTTGCAAGTTCAACAACCAGAGATTACAGAGGTGGAACCGCGCGATCCAGGACTTTAATCTAAATCCAACGCACATTCCAGGGAAACAAAACGCAGTAGCGGACTACCTTAGCCGCATGGACGAAAGCGAAAAAAGTAAGGCAGAAAGCCAATCCGAAATTATAATTTCCGCTATCGTCCAGCAAAAACCAAGCCGCGAACTCGTTAACATATGTTAAAACATAGAAAAGAGCCAGAGGTGGGATCCTCAAACGCGTACACTAATCGACGAGCTTGTAAACAACGACGAAAAAACTTGTAAACGGTACGAGCTAATAGATTATGTGTTGTATAAAAAAGCGAAAGAACGATAAAAAATTGTAATACCAAAGAGCGTGTTAAGAGATTTCATAAACGAGGTACACGCAATATACGGCCACATAGGGGGGCGAAAATTACATAAAATGCTGTGCGAGCATTTCTACGTATCAGGCCTACGCAGAAACATAGCTAAAATTCTAAAAACATGTGACAGTTGCCAACGAACTAAACATTTAACTAAAAAGTACAGAGAAATGTCACAGCCTATCTTGACGCGAAAGCCTGGGGAATTACTGTCAATAGACTTTTACGGTCCACTTCCTACCTCGGCGGGAGGAGTAAAATACTTATTAACAAGTATAGATATTTTCAGTAAATACGTTGTATTTTACCCTCTCCTTCGAGCAACAGCTCACGCGGTAATTAAAAAACTGACAGAGGATTATATACCAACGTACGGTAAACTAGAAGCGGTAATATGCGACCACGGGACGCAATTTACGAGCGACAAATTTGTAAACGCGTTAAAAAACGAAAATATTAAACTTGTATACTCATCTATCCGACGCCCTCAAAGCAATATTGTAGAAAGGGTACATAGAGAGTTAGGACGATTCTTTCGTACATTTATAAGCGACAAACATAAAGGTTGGTCGCGATACGTGAAAATAATACAAAATATCATAAATGAAACGCACCACGAAACAACGAACTATACACCGACGGAATTACATTTCGGCCGAAAACCCATGCGAATATGGGAAAAATACTTGTATATACCGCCCGAAAAAGATGAAATAACTAACGAAAAACGAATATCGCTTGCATGCGATCCAGCACATAGAATAGCTCTCAAACGCGCGGCGAAAAAGAACGCTCACGCGGAGCACTTTGAATTAGATATAGGAAATAAAGTAATGATAAAAGCGTTAAACATATCCGATGCAGAAAACGGGAAAATAGCTAAATTTTTCGATATCTACCAAGGACCATACGAGGTCCAGAAAAAAGTCGGAATAGACACATACCTACTTATAGATATTAACACGATAAAAGAACGAGGAAAGTTTCACATAAATAATCTTAAGCCGTATTTCGAAGATTGAATACACAATCCACAAAAAAGAAAATTTATTTTTTAATACACATAGAACCGTGAATTGTGAATTCAAAGAAACTTACTAAAAGAACAATTTGAAAATATAAAAAACTCAAAAAATTCAATAAACGCAGTAAAATCACAAAAAGTCGAGAGAGAGAGAGAGAATAACACCGCATACGCGACAAAACACCATACACATCTCGCGACCTACGCGACCTGACAAAAAACAAAAACAGCGGCCGCAGCCAGCCGCCGAATTCCAAAAAGCCTAAGCGCCGAAAAAAGAGCAGCAGCGAGCTCATTTGGAAATAATCAGTCGAAATGGAAGCTACTCCAACAACCAGTGAGCCCCAGGTGCCGAAGCCGAGGAAGCGGGAGTCGTGGTCGCAGACCGAGCTGATGGCAATCTGCGACCAGATAACGCAGGTGGACGAGGCGATGTTGGCTGTAGGCTTCGCCGAGTACTGGTAAGCCGCAGTTTAAATCATATTTCTCTCTCTCTTGCGCGCGCGCAAAAAAAAAAAAAAATTAACCAGAAAAAAACATCTTTAAGGACAATGCGGTACAAGATACCATGTCTCCACACTCGCTGAGCCCGCGGCAGCAACTTCGTGCCCGACAACAAGCGACTCACGAAGGGCTACTGCACCCCGCCTGGCTGGGGGAAGCGGTACCAGAAGACCGGAACAGAGGAACCCCACCAGACCCAGCCACAGCAAACAAGGTACTGGTCCCGCGTCGGTACAACCCAGCCAGGCCAAAACCTGCTGCCGCGGCACGCATCGTCACCGTGTTGCACCTGACCCCGCTAGAAGATGTCGGCAGAGCCAACCTGGGGCTCCCAGCACCAGCAACGCAACAGCAACTAGCGAAGCAGAAGCAAGCGCCGGGCCCCCCTCCCCGCCAGCCAACCAAGCCGATACCACTAAAGCGCCGCACAGTGGGCCAGAAAATCAAAAAAGTGATCACGGGCTGTCTTCACTCGAAGAAATGCTTGAAAAAAAATTCAAGGGTAGGAAAATCTTCGTCAGAATGCCTATTTTCCGAATCCGTTTCCCCCGAAACCCGGGGATGTCTATATTTTTTGTCCCACCCCAAAACCTGACCTCATTTTTAGAATGTCCTTTTTCGATTTTACCGATAATAAGTTAGATCGTTGTATTTTACATTTTTAACCATAATAAATGAGATGTGGGCACAGTATTTACTAGCGTGCACTTATATACTATATATAACAAAAATATATATATGTATATATAGGTCGTTCATGGTCAAATCAAAGATCAAAAATTTGTTGCTTCTTCAACCTACGGTAAATATGTTCCAGAAACAGTTTCCAGTGCACCTGAATTTTTTCAGATTTTTAAATTACTTTTTACCAAAATGGTAGGGAGCCAAAGATGAAAATTTTGGCAATAATTGGGTTTTCAGCACTAATTAATTAATTCATAGCTCTTCAGAGAAGCATTTTTCACTATAAACATAAATATACTTTTTTTGTAAAATTTTCTGAATTTTTCAATAAAAGTACCCGTAAAGTCATATATGTATGTATATATATACATATTTATATATAATTTTATACATATACATACATACATATATACATATATCAACTTGATAATTATAATAACCAAAAAAAAACATGATGATAATGTTTGTAACTGTATTTTTAATAATAATCGTTTATAACTATAATTATCAAATTGATTTGATATTTTCACTAAGTATTTATTTTTCTTAGAGTATAATTCCTAGTTTTTATTTTTTGCGCACAGTAGATGTCAAAAGTACAAATTTTTTTTTTTTATAAATTAGTCCTCGTAGTTTAATTCTGTCTGATGAAAACTCATTTCAAATTTATTCTGATTAAAAAAAATCATTGTGCGCATTACATTATGTAATAAAAATATTGTATAATGTAATATAAAACTTATTATTTAATTTATCAAAACTTGACAATATTAATACAAGTTATGATATTTGTGTAACTGTGCTTTCATTAATAATCGTTTATAGCTTCGTTTAGAACTACCGTTATTAAATTATTTTATTATTTTTCGGAGAAAGTATTTCATTTAGCTTAGAGTAGGATATTCCTGGATGTTATTTATTAATGCGCGGTAAAAGTCAAAAGTACATAGTTTTATGTTTTTAAATCAATCCTCGTAGTTTAGTTTTGCCTGATGAAAACTCATTTCAAATTCATTCTTGGTTAAGAACGATTGTATGCGATCACAAACAGTATTTTGAAAATGCGTTCATTTTCAATTTTTTTAATTTTAAAAGATAATTATACATTACCCTAGCGGAGATGATAAATGTGAAAAATTGTGATAAATCGTGTGCAAAAGTGAAACATTGTAACGTAAATGTGTACATTGTGAAAAACTAAAAAAAAACATTAAGTTTTGGAACAATAAGAAAAATTAATTTACAGAATATATTACACTTTATTTCACATTGTTGCACACTTATAAAAACATTTTTCACGATATTTCACGGTTCCTCTCAAATATTTTGCACACTAAAGGATTAATTGAAAATAAAAAAAAGTGACCTAAGGTAGGTAAGGTAGGGTCGGACCCGGGTCTTCAGCGTGCCAGTCAAATGTCTACCCACCTGAGCTAATATCTTATATGCTTCTAAGATATATTTCTATCTTATAAGGAGCACTTTTAATACTGTCTGAAAATAGGTTAAAAGGCAATATTTTGTTGGAAATAAACAAAACCACATCCTAGAGTAACCACCGGCACATAAACTCATTTTAAAGTAGAGTTGTGTCGTTATGTCGGAAACAAACTCGAAAAAACCAGACTTGTGACAAATATGAAATAATGGGTATGATTGTGAGGAAATGTGAAATACTGTGCATAAGTGTTACATGAAAATGCACTTTTTTGCTAAAAAAATAAATGTATAAAAACGTGAAAAAATGTGAAAAACCGTGAAAAATAGTGAAAAATTATGACAATTTTCTTATTAGCGATGTTCCAAATATTGATATAAAATTTTGATTTTTCACATTCTTTCACGTTTCCTTACAATTTTTCACAGTTTTTAACATTTTTCATTTCCACTAGGGTAGATTTTGCAAAACAAGCTGATATAGTTGTGTCTTACTTGAGTAATAGTTTAGAATTAAGTGTTATCGAAAAGACGGAAGTCTCTTTAATATTATGGAAAAATTTCTTCAACAATGTTAAGCGTAGATTATCTACTCTCCCAAAAAATAAAAAAAATTATAGTGTTTTCGAAAATAAATATGCTGAATGGCTTAAACAAGATGTCGAATTTAATTTAGTGCAAATTGAGAAAAATGCTACTAAAGCAGGTAAGATATATTCATCCGTATATTATGATTATTTAAAAAACTGACATTTTTTATGGTTAACTTGATTTTTGTTTTTATTAATTTAACTAAAAGTAGTTTTATATTTGAAGGCTAAACATTATGATGTTATAATATTGTAAAATATTTTATTTCTATATATTTTTTGAAGGTATACAAACGACTGAACAAAAATATAAAGTTTCATTTAATAAGGCGTCAGAAGCAACAAAAAGACGACGAACTACAGCTTTGTGTGGTCAGTTAAGCGCTGAAGAAGTTGATGAAGCAGCGAAAAAAAAAATAAAGTTGGACAATAATTAGCCTGGTGTCAGATTGATTTCTAAGATAGTTGATCCTTATTATGCAATAAATATTGAAAATGCGTATAAAAAAAGATCTGGTACGCAATTGCCTCCTGAAAGAGCTTTGTCATTAATGGTCGATAGTAATTTATCTAAACAAGTATATCAAACAATAGAGATGTTGCACTAGAATATTGTTACGATTTTTTGCCACCTTATAACGAGGTAAGATTTTTAAATAAATAGTTGTAGTGCCTATGCTGTCTGAAAAATCTGCAGGCTCTGATAAATCAAATTACAAGATTACAATTTTATTAATTTTAGATAGTGGTTTTTAATAAATATCAAATTAAACTTGATTATTTATTTGTTACTTTGCAATTGAGTGATCTTTTTTGATATTTTTAAATATCAATAATGCGCGCACTTTACAAAATTTTTAAGAGAAACAGATTCGTTCAGCTTGGGTCAAACTATTTTTTTTTACAGAAAAAAAATTGATTGAAAGATCTTTCTTTGGGAGACCCTGGTGAAAATAATATTATTCACATAATTGTTAATAAAATTTATTAGCTTTCATTAGCCTTTTTAGATAAATATATTTTTACCTAGGGAACAAAAATAAATTCAAATATAATTTTCATTCTGGCCTTATCCCGCAAAATGACCATAATTGTTTTATTTAGGTTAGAGAAGCTATAAATGAGTCTTATCCGAATGATTTAATAGTTACGGAAACAAAATGTGAAGTTTATCTAAAAAACTTACTAAGTCATTCACTGAAACGATTATTAAATTATTTAAATCTCAAATTTGTTCGAACGGCTACAAAAAAATTAGTATTTCTTGGTAAATATGGTTTTGACGGGACAAACGCTAACGTTTATAAGCAAAAGGCTGAAGACAAAGATGCAAAATTCAATAGTATTTTTTGTTCATCATTCGTGCCTCTAAAATTATATGATATGGAAAGTAATTTAGTATATTGGGAAAATAAAAGTTCATCTTCACTAAAGTTTTGTCGACCAATCAAAATTATGTTCGAAAAAGAAACAGATGTTTTATGTATCCAAGAAGAAGAAGATATGAAAAAGCAAATTTCAGAGCTAAAAAACTTTTAAACTACAGGATGCTCAATATCCTACGATTTAAAGCTTACGATGATAGATGGCAAGGTGTGTACATGGCAAATAATTTTCTTAATTACTTAGGACAATCGTTAGGGTATATTGATTGAGCAAACATTTCGTCATACGCTATTTTTATGCCGAAAATAACGAGTCGATTATCCACATAGATATCCATGTTCATTCACATTGATTCAACGTGGAATTCTTTGCATTAATTTCTGAGAATATTTAATTATAACAAGTCTATAACTTGGTGAGACAATTGATTCGTCGTTGAATTTGCACAGTACCATTTAGATGGTACAATCAATATGAACTATTTTGTACCTTAAAAGCTCTTTGTTTTTTATTATCAACCCCGCTTTAATATTATTTGAAAATTTAAGTGAATAGCCTATGCAGATATCCACGTTAAATTAAAGTAGAATCAATATTTACCAGCATGGATAGGTAGATAATCCACGTTATTCTACCCAATTATTTTAAACATGTTGGGTTGTAAACTTTACAAAATCAACTTCATTTTCATCTAAATATATGGTTGGAATCTCATTTTCATCTAAATATATGGTTTTTCATAAATATATGGTCATTTTCATCTAAATATATGGTTTGGAAAATGTAGTACAAAGAACAATTAATGATAACGCATTAAACTACAGATTTTCTGTGTTGCATGCTCGAATCCGATTTATGGAATTGGTACTGCATATATCATACCGCTTAGACATTAAAAAGTGGCGTGTAAGTACATGAATGTGATTATTTGGTAGCTCTATAATCCAAACATTAATTTTGAGTAAATATTAAGACGAAAAATCTGTCAAGATAGAAACAGTAACTAAAAGAGTTAATGTAATAGTTGCAAAATCAAATAATTCAAAAACAGATTTCATTAAATGACGCCTTAGTTTTTTCTTGTATGAATGTAATTTATAGCGTTAATGATTCTAAGCTTAGAAATACATGAGATTTATAAATTTTTAGCTTTTTGACATTATAATTTAGTAGTAAATCTTGCACTTTTATAAATACGAACAATATTACTAGTTCTATGTAAATAGATTAATATATGTCATTTTACCTTTTTTTTCTTATCGTAGGTTCCAAAAGAAGAACAGGGTATTATCAATAAAAGGAAAACAATAATACAAGATGAACTATTAAGTCAGTTAGGTATATTGGTTGATGCTCCTACTCAAAACTTTGGAAATACAAATGACGGAAACACAGCTAGAACATTTTTTAAAACCCTGATATTGTTTCAAATGTAACTGGTAAGTAGTTAGTAAACAATATTACTAATGTTATTACAGAAGTTTAAACATGAACGCATTCAAAATCATTTTGAGCCAGTGCATCGTTTGTTAACAAATTAATTGTGACTTCAAACGTGCTTAAGACGTTAAGAAATTGTATGTTGATAGCACTAAAATATAGTAATATTCTGTTAGAATTTGACATCGTCTTATTGAAAAAGTTTCAAACCATTTTGGGCACTATATCAAGTAGTAATAGAATTAATACAGCTGCCTTCAAAGAATATTGTTTTTAAACAGCAAAATTGTATATAAATAAATACAATTGGTATAATATGCCACCTTCGATGCATGTTATTTTGATTCACGGACATGCGATTATTGACAACTTTGCGTTACCAATTGGAATGATGTCAGAGGAGGCACAAGAAAGCAACCACAAACTTGTAAAACGCTTCAGAGATAGATTTTCAAGGAAAACTTCTCGGTATATAATTCAAATCATATATAATTTTAAGTATTCTACAGCTTTTTTACAAAAGTATTAAAGTAAATTTTTATTGTTTCTTTTGCATTAGGGTAAATACAAACACAGACATGTTCAAAAGGTTACTCATTATTTCAGATCCTTTTATAACGTTGTCAAGACCAACATCTCATAAAAAACACAAATGCTTATCTGAAGATATTGAAAATTTAATTATTATACCATCACATACTCAAGATACGGATTCTGATTCTCATGAATCAGAAGATGAATCCGAAAGTTGACCAGAAGGTAGATAAAAAATAGATCCTAAGATTTCAAAAGATACAATATAGGTTACTGTTGCCTACAGAACATCATGTACCATATTATTTTCGTTAATGATTGTAGTTAAAATTTAAAACTTTATTTTATTATATGGATGTTATACTTGTACAATTTTGAAATGTCCTTCATTCATTAATAATTTCCTAACCAATAATATATCATATATTGCATTAGATCTAGCCTAAGATCATATATAGGAACATTTATCTTCAACAGCGAAGTTATAAAACAATTCACATAAGATCCTATGTAAGATCTGGTTACCATCGTAGAAAAAAAGTTTTTTTTTCAATATTTTACTCAAGATCTTATGTAAGATCTTATGTCAGTTTGTGATTCAAAATAATTGTAAAAATCATGGATATAATCTTAAGCAATATCTGCTTTAAGGTCTTGAGTAAGTCCTTACGTAAAATGTTAAGAACATATAACATAAGATTATTCAATATTGTATAAATCTTAAAACGTCGGAAATGTTTAATTACGAAAAAATTTTTACTTATTCAAAGTGTATCAACTCTGAAATATTAAGAAAGTAAACAATATGATATATATATATATATATATGGGGGGTTCTCTGTAAAATCGAAGATATTAAAAATTTTATATTTTAGCGCGATCCCTTCATTTGGCTTCGGTTTCTGGCTGGTTAAAGTTTAGGTTTCAAGCAATTTTCGCTTTTTTTTTTGCCTATTTTCAATGGTTTGTAGCTCATAAGGGGTGCATTTTTAACTAAAACTATCCGGATACTGTACTGAGGTCGTCGGAGTCCGGATCAAACATTTAGGTTTTCATATTTTAAGGTTTAAAATGAAAATAAGGTAGCCTCAACACACACACTCACACACACACACATATATATATATATATATATATATATATATATATATATATGGGACGTTTCACGTCAACCGGACCATCAGTGCACCCAAAATTTGGGTTAACCTAACAAGACGTTTGAGGTCTCAAAATGATCGTCTGGTCAAGGGCTTTTGAAAAAGTTCTGGCCTTTTCAATAATCCAGTGTGGCGCATAAAATATGGAGCCTGAAACCCACGTTTTCATAGCACATTCAACAAAAACAATAGTAAAAATGTTCTAATTTGTGAAAGATCCCAATAAAAAGCATGTACAACTCCAAAATCAAAAATGGCGGAATCAAAATGGTGGACATTATACCTCCAACAAACCCATTTTACCGCAACAAATGATTTTTGATCAGTTAAAATATCGATATGGGGGTTTTCAGGGCCACTGAATCTTATTTTAACCTCGACATTTTAAAATTCGAAATGGCCGATCCAAAATGGCGGACATTATACAACCACCAAAACTATTTTACCGCAATGAACGATTTTAAATCAGTTTAAAGTATCGGTATGGGAGTTTAAGGGGCCGCTGAATCTTATTTTAACCTCGAAATTTCGAAATTCAATATGGCCAATATAAACTGGCGGATATTTGTCATAACCCACTCGCAGGCTCTCTCGCGAAAAGCGCCTGCTAACGCGCAACCCACCGAACACGCCACGCACGCTGCAGCGCTTATCACCGCGGCGCTGGAACCGCGGAGCGCCGCTAGGCGGCTGCGCATTACCCACAAGTGAAGTAACGTCGCGGAGGGCACATAAGGAAGCCGGGTGAAGGAATGCTTTCTTCATCGGCGATTTTTTTTCCAACAGTCTTTTTCAGGATAGTTGGTGAGCAAGTCCATCAGCGGCTTTATTCTTAGGCGACTTTTTCTCCAACAGTCCTTTTTAGGATAGTTAATAGGTACATTAATAGATACATTGGCGACTTCTTCTTCAACATCCTTTTTAAGGCAGTTGTTGAGTAAGTCTTACTTTATCGGCAACTCCTTGTTCAACTGTACTATCCGTAATTTTGTTATTTCTAACATTTTTTTTTTGTTTTGGTTGTGCTTTCTCATATCCTACAACAATGTCTTCTCCTGTGAAAAAATATCGTATCGATAGATGCGTTAATCCATTTGATATTAATACAGGACACAGCAAATCTCTTAGGAAGATCTCCAAATAATTTCAAGATGTCTATCCTGATTATCCAACATCTTCACTGATTTGTGATACATGTAGAAAATCTTTTTACAAACTACATGATTTGTCATCTCCAAACGTCAGTATGAGTGTTGATTTTGAATCAGAGACTGACTCACCTTCGCTTTCAAACACGGATGCACCTATGCAAGATGATCTTACAGATATTTTAACTGGACATAAAAACAAATTCCAATCCCTGCCGGAGAACGATCCATTACGTGTCAGTATTCTTACTATTTTACCCGAACACTGGGCAATGCGTAAAATTATGAACCAATTTGGTGTGTCTCACAGAATGGCTCGTAAAGCAAAACAGTTAAGAGAATCAGATGGAGTTTTGGCTTCTCCTGTTGCAAAACGTGGGAAAACATTACCTGCAGAAACTACTCAGAAAGTTGAAGATTTTTACGAAAATGATCTTAACAGCAGAATTATGCCAAATAAAAAAGATACCGTCAGTATTTATTTATATGGTGAAAAAATAAAAGTGCAGAAAAGATTATTACTTACTGATATTAAGAACCATCATAATCAATTTAAAGAACAGTTTCCTGAACATCCGATTGGGCTTACCAAGTTTGCGGAACTGAGACCAAAATGTTGTGTCTTTGCAGGATCCTCTGGTACACACAATGTATGTGTATGTACGATACACCAAAATTTCAAGGCAATGATTGACGCAGTAAATATAGAAAAAATCTCAAACAATATTCTGAAGAATTATAAAGCTTATTTGAATTTCTTTCTATGTGAGGATCCCAAACCAAGTTGTTATTTGAATGAATGCAAATTTTGTCCGGACATTCAAAAGTTTTCTAATTACGTTGAGAACATTATGGATGAGCACAATATTGATCAAGTCATCTTCAGCACGTGGCAATCAACCGATAGATACACTTTGATAAAACAATGCCTAACATCGCAAGAATTTATTGAAACTTTATGTTCTAGCCTAGAAAAGTTTATACTTCATCACTTCATCGCTAAGGAACAATCAAAGTTTATTTCTGGGAAGAAAAATAATCTTTCAGATGAAGAGGTCTTGCTCAATTGGAGTTTGCTGAGAACTATGCTTTTACAGCCCAAGATGCTGCACAGGCATTTCATTTTAATAATGATCAAAGTACGATTTTTCCTGCTGTTGTTTATTATAAATCTGAAGGCAAGCTAAAGCATTTCAGTACAGTATCTATGTCCGACTGTACTACTCATGATGCCACTGCGGTATACATAATGCAGCAGCTTATGCAAAAGCTTATACCTGAAATTCGCAAGGATTGTCCCACAGTTAAAAAGGTAATATATGCTACTGATGGTGCTAAACAGTATTTTAAAAATCGTTATCAAATGAGTAGTTTAATGAGTCATAAGAGAGATTTTGACGTTGATGCTGAATGGCACTGTTTTGCAACAGCATACGGAAAAGGTAGTTGCGATGGAGTTGGAGCGATAGTAAAGAGAGAAGCTACAAGAGCGAGCTTACAAGCTGCAAAAAATAAAGCAATTCTAGATGTTAAAGCTCTTTATTCATGGGCTAATGGGCGATCATTCAATATAAAATTTTTCTTATACACCAAAAAAGATCACGAACAAACTCGTCAATTCCTAACAAAGAGATTTAAAAACTGTCCACCTGTCACAAACATACAAATGGGGCATGGATTTATCCCAGAAAATAATGAAACGTTGAAAGTCATGCATTACTCAAATGCCAATGAACCTAGGAACAGAGTAATTTATGATATCGGCGAAAGCCATTTATCACCAGTAAAAACTCCACGAACGAGGAGCCAGAATTGATAAGAGTCCACAAAATGTCATTAAAGATTGATTCATTTGGCTAAATTATATATTTTTTTCATCCACGCAGGCATACACATATACACAGAACAATAGAAAAATGTAAGTGCAAAAACCTGTGACAGATAATTCTAAATCTAATAGACCGGAAAAATATAAGATTCATGTGCACAAATACTGATTCCGATAATACATTTACAACTATTTACTTCACAAACCCCCATATCGATACTTTAAATTGATCTAAAATCATTTGTTGCGTTAAAATTGGTTTAGTGGCGGTATAATGTGCGCCATTTTGAATCCACCATTTTAAATTTTGAAATTTCGAGGTCAAGCTAAGACTCAATGACCCCGAAAACCCCCATATCGATACTTTAAACTGATCTAAAATCATTTGTTGCGGTAAAATGGGTTTGGTGGATATTTTTGTTATACAGGGTGTTTCATTTTAATCCGACCACGACAAAAAACCATGGAAAAACTAATTTTAACGAAAAATGACCTTAACAAAAGTTGAAGGGGGTAAAGGGGGCCATCGAATGACACAAACACCTATGACCTTGAACTCGATTTTCAAGGTCATTTGAGGGTAATTGTGATTTTTTTAAATAGGAACCCCTATTTTTGACCTTGGAATCGGATAGAGCGGAAAAAATTACGTCGCAAAGGATATTTTAAGTTTGCTTTGGTAACCTTGAGAAGGTCAATTCAAGGTCAAATAACAAAAAATCTGCTAAACCGCTGTTTGTCTGGTTTTATTTTACTGATGTCGAAAGCTGACCTTGACAAAAGTTGAAGGGAGCAAAAGGGGCCATCTAATGACACCAACACCTTTGACCTTAAACTCGATTTTCAAGGTCATTTGAAGGTCATTGTGTTTTTTTAACGGGAACCCCTATTTTTGACCTCGGAATACGGAGCAGCGGAAAAAATGACGTTGGAAATTCAAGTTTGCCTTAGTGACCTTNTCTGATAGTCCTGATGCTCTGGTTCCACCTGAATCTGCCGAAACATCTTGATTATATCGGCAGTAAATACGAAGCGATACCTACGCCAATTTAAAAGAATCAAAGAGAGGTCACCCTGCAATGGAGGTCCTGTCAACAAAAAAGCATTGAGCGAGTGCCCGTCCTTCGTACGCCGAGAAGCATAGAACACAACTCTCAACTTCCATATCAACAGAAGCGTTTGTACGACATGATCTACTCATACATCTCCATGAATTCGCGATACGAATTGGCAATCTTCGAATCACGTGAAAACCGACGATGCAAATTCGAGAGAGAACCAAGAGCCATACGTCGAGTTTCTGCTCCCACTAACGGAAGATCAGACTTCAACGGCAGCTTCACCACGTACCGCCCCTGTGCGTAACTACGATGAGTGTCCTGGAAGATTCTCTCGCATCTCTCATCCTCCGGCTTCATCTTAAAAGATGGCAACAAAAACTCCTCGAGAGTCCAAAACCGCTGCAAGAAATTCTCCAAGTCATCCTGAGGAACACAGTGGAATGCCTGAACTGGAGCTTGGGTAGCAGCACCTGACGCCCGCCATGTCATCCCTAAGTCCATCGGCCCGGAAACGATCCAACCGAGTACGGTGTTCTGAGCGACAAGTTGCGAAGTTGAGGATTTTTTAACCCCAGAGCGAAGCAACTGACCATAAAGATCAGCACCCAAAATCATGTCGATCTTCTTTGAGATCGCAAACACGGGATAAGCTAAAGTGACGCCTAAAAATTGCTCTCTCGTCAACTTCTCACTGACTTCATAAGAAGGAAGAAGCTACGTAAGCTTAGGGAGAACTAGCAACTCAGTTTCAACATGGAATCCTGGATCTACCACTGAACGAAGAGTGAGTGTGACGATCGACCGAGCAGTGCTAGCTGCACTAGCTCCCAGGCCGGACGTGGCACGTGTGTACGTCGCTTAGGCAGACCAAGTAACTGCACAATGGCTTCGGACACAAACGACGCTTCTGAGCCTTGATCTAAAAGCGCCCGTACATACGTGCCCTTGTTATTAAGGCCTACCACTAACACACGCGCAGTAGCAAGAAGAATCTTCCTCGAAGACACCAAGGAATTAGCGGCATGCAAAACCACCGCTGAGCCGCTACCGGAATTCCCTTGGTCCTTTTTCGGCGCAGAAGACGATGATCTTTGACTGCCCCTACTCGGATCATGAAGAGAGGAATGATGCTTTTGCTTACATTCCGAACAACGACCCGAAGAGGAACAGGAGTTCGCTCGATGATGTCCTAGGCAGTTGAAAAAGAGCCGGAGACACTAAAACTGAGTTCATCCTTGAAATTCTTATAATGAGATACACGTTCTGCATGAGTAGTTATAGGATGTAATGCGGATAAGATGGCCCACTTGAAGCACTCGTTATCCCGGTTCTGCACATTCACACAAGCTTGCTTTTTCTTGATGAATCCTGGTAGTTCGATGTATAAGTTTCCCTTCATGGATTTGAACTTGTTTATGTTTACACTCAGGCTGAGGATTTGACGGAGAATCCAACCTGAATCTTTCTCCTGGAATTCCTCTATTCCAGTCTGAACGGGGCGCTGTACGTTTTCTTCGAATCACTCTTTCATGTCCGTCGTCTGATGAATGGGAACGTTCTTTGTATTGAAGTACTTCACTTCAAGACTTTCGGAATTGTTTTTCTGAATAGCGTACTCGGCTGCAAGCTCGGCATTGACCTTGACAGCGTCGTACACAGAGAGTGCCACCTTGATCTTTTCCTCGAAGAGGGGAAGGACATCGTTGAAGAATGAAACGATGTCAAGATGGCCCAGATTGGTAATAACACCTGATCTGATTCGCGTCTCAAAAGCTGATTGAAAATCATCCCATTTAACTTTGGGAGGATCAGCTGATCGATCAACGCGTAGATTACCACCTCTCTTCGCTAGATCAAGGAGCTTGTCTTGAATGGTATGCAAATGTCTCAAGATCGTTTGACACTTTTGCTTCTTCTCTCTGGTTAAGGCTGGTCCACTTGAAATCTCCTCAGCTCCTTCCAGAGTTTAAGAGGTTAGGAATGACTCTCTATATATCCTCTACATCAGCATCACCATTGTAAGCATAACGTAGAAATCCCCACAACCACTTGATGGTTTGCTGGTAATACTCAATGGTCGCCATCTGTAATAAAAGTTTAAATTAGTAATTATTGTCAGACAATATTTAAATTATTATAATACTTACCCTGGATCGTTGAGGAGTCCTCGATCGTCGAAGTTTGCACTAGGTATACTTTAATCGTCTTCTTCGAGAATTACTTTGCATTAGGTAATCTTCGAGGTTAACTCCTCGATCGACTGGTGAGAATAATTTCGGAGGTCCAGCGCAGCTCCCTTTATACCCCCCGATTAGCTGTCAGGTTTAAACCTGTCGAACCCCCACCGCTAGAGACAGTGTTGCCGGTTCGAACATGTTTGATGAACGTATACGAGTCCTCTACAAGTATTGTACTAGAGGGGTCTTATCCCCACCAGTGGAATCTTATACCGGCGGCTCGATTGATGCGCAGATTACGTCTGCTAAGGTTGCGCAGTAGCCGATGGAGGGGTATATAAGAAGCGCGAGTGCTCAAGAGGATTAGTAGACTTTGAGATGGAGTACGTGGTGGACATTCAAGGCTTCAAGACATCATCCAATGAGTTCATCTTCAAGGAGGTTGCGATCCTTGCTCTCGAAGAAGATGCGACTCCTTCCGTATTCTTATTCGAACCATATTGTAAATGGTCGAATCTAACATCGAGGAGTCGGTGCAGAAATCGCTGGTTGGAGAAGAACTTCCACGGGATACCCTGGAGCGCGGGGAGATTCGCTACAAGGACTTGATAAGGACATTGCGGACTATCTTGGCAGGTGCGTCTAAAATCTACGTCAAGGGGTTGGACAAACAAGGATGGTTGAGGAAAGTGTTACCAGATGATAGGTAGAGTGTAAAGCTAGTACAGTTTTGTACTTTTATATTTTTGTAAAAAATAAAAAAATATTTATTTATTTCCTGTTTATTTTTATTTATGTATACGTGTGTGTGAGTAAGTTGGGTGTGTGTATGCTTGTATATATCAGTGTGTAAATATATATGCGTGTGTGAGTGTGTATGTGTTTTTTTTTATGTGGCGTAAGCAGAGCAAACTCTGCACAAGTGGTCCTCCGACACCGGATCCCCACAGGTACTATCGTCAAACAATACTTCCGTGGAGCCCGTTAATTAGCCTAGTTGGCTTCTTCTTTAGGGTTTGACATTTCCATACATCCCCCATCCACCGAAGTAATTAGGGGTTCAGGGTCAAACTCGTCTTCTTCTTTCTGCATCATCCAGTCGTTTGCTTCTTGCAGCATCATCCGGTCGTATACTTCTTGCAGCATCGTCCGGTCATCCTCTGGACAGATTCAACCCCGACACCGACGTTCCTCTGCATTGGGTGTGGGCGTCTGGGCTCCAACTCAGTTACCTACGTTCCTCAGCATCGGTCTGAGGAGCACTTAAAGGTACTCAACCCTAGCTCCTACGTTCCTCTGCATCGGATAGGGGAGTGAGAGCTCGACTCTAGGACCTACGTTCCTCTGCATCAGTCCGAGGAGCGTTTTGTCTTAGCGACTTAATGGCCTTCGTCTAGCGACTTTTTACTCCGATATTTTATCTTGTCTTTTCCTTCTTCCTTCTTCGTCTTTCCTGACCTTCTTAAGAATGTCCGCGGCATAACTGTTTACCGTCTTCCATCCTTCCTCTGAAGGCAGTAATGCTTCCATTATAGACTCAGGGGTAACTCTGGTTTGGAGGTAGCCCTCAAGATTTTCTCGCTCCTGCTGAGCATTCACAAAAGACATGCCCTACATCTTCGTCAGCTTCCAAACAGACTGGGCAGTTTGGATGGTCCTCTATTTTAAATCGATGTAGGTACGCCCGAAAGCATCCGTGCCCCGTCAAAAACTGTGTGAGGTAGTAATTGACTTGCTCATGTCCTCTTTCCATCCAGTCCGCTATTCTTGGAATAAGGCGATGTGTCCATCGCCCCTTGTCGCTGAAATCCCATCTTTTTTGCCACTCGGTCATTGTCTGCTTCCTAGCAGAGGTACAAACTTCCCTCTGAGTGTTGTCATTAATCCGTCTCTTCGCTTCGAATATGTCCTTCCTCTCCATTGCTAAAAGGTCGATATGTGGCATGCCTGCTATGATGCAGACCGCCTCGTCCGATACCGTACGGTAAGCCGATGCAACGCTTAGTGCACTTCTCCTGTACACGGTCTATAGCTTTCTTGCGTAACTTTTCACGAACATAGCATCCGCCCATATTGGGGCCCCGTACAATATAATCGATGTGATTACACTGGCCAAGAGCAACCTTCGTTTCTGTGTTGGCTCTCCTACATTTGGCATCAACCTCGATAAAGCAGCGCCAACTTTTGCTGCTTTATCGCTTACTACTTCGAGATGTTGTTTGAACGTTAGTCTTGCATCGATTGTGATGCCCAGGTACTTGAGGGTCGGTTGAGAGACAATCTCATGTCCACCCACCGTCAGTGTTATTGTCTCCATCTTTTTCCTACTAGAAATAAGGATAGCTTCGGTTTTGTGACTGCCCAGTTCTAGCCCTGCTTCTGCTAGCCATTCGTGTATTATACAAATGGACTCCTCGGCTATGTCTATCACTTCTTCTTTGTGATTCGCTACCACCATTACTGCAATATCGTCAGCAAAGCCTACCACTGTTGCCCCTTTGGGTAATTCCAGTCTTAGTACCCCATCATACATGATGTTCCAAATAGGTGGGCCAAGCACTGATCCTTGGGGGACGCCTCCTGTTACTTCATAGCTCTCCGTGCCGTTCTCGGTGTCATATAATAAGATTCTGTCCTTCAAATACTCAGACATCATCCTTCTTATATATAGAGGCACATCCTGCTTACGGAGTGCCTCATGAATCTTACTCCATTTCGCCGAGTTGAATGCATTTTTGACATCCAGTGTAACGATGGCGCAGTACTCCTTTGTTCCGCCGTTCCATCTTTTCCCTGCTATCGCTGATCGCGCCGTGTCAATCACTAATCCTACCGCGTCCAGGGTTGAACGCTTCTTCCTAAAGCCATATTGGTGTTCCGCAAGTCCTCCAATGCCTTCTATAGCCTGATCCATTCTGACGCAGATTATGCGTTCTAGGATCTTGCCCGAGGTGTCTAGCATGCAGAGCGGTCGGTATGCTGCAGCATCATCGGGTGGCTTCTTGCCTTTTGGTAGTAGCACTAGGCATTGTTTCTTCCAGTTCATGGGGAAAATCTCCTCTTTGAGACATGAGTTGTACAAGTCTACAAAGACCTCTGGCCGAGCTTCCATAGCATGCTTCCATGCGATATTGGGTATGCCATCTAATCCTGGAGCCTTGTTGTTTCCTATCCTCTTGCAGGAAATTAGCACCTCGTTCGTCGTAATGGGGGGAATATTTTTCTCGTTTACCTCGGCTTCCGTGATACACGGTTCGTCCAGCTGCCTGGGAAAGTGTAGTCACGACCCTTTGTAATAATTCCAGGAACTTAGGAGGGGGTACATAGCTTCCCCTAATCTTCTTCATTGCTATTTTATATCGTCTACCCCAGGGGTCCTGGTCGACCTTGTCCTGTAGCTCCTTAAGGCACCGTCGTTTGCTGTCGCGAATTGTCTCCTTTAGTCTCCTTTAGTTGCAGATATCCACTGTTTCCTGTCCTCTTCCAGTTCTATAGTACTTCTTCCTTGCCGGCTGTTCCAGCCTCTTGGTCCGGTGACACTCGCTACGGGCAGCCTCCGCTTCCTTGTTCCACCAATATACTGGTGGCCGTTTTCGGTTGAGAACTCTTCTCGGCATAGCAGCGTCGCAGGCTCGGGTGATATTTTCCGATACCTGTTTAGCTTTACTGCTTGCCGATCCTATCAACTGCATGCCTTCCAATGCAAGCAGAAACATCTCCTTATCGTAGTCCTTCGTTTTCCAACCTCGATTTACCCAGCTCCATTATTATGCCCTGGTGGTCGCTATTTGTGTTCACTCACAGTCCACGTGTCAACTGTGTCAATTAGACAGCTACTAACATACGTCAGATCTACAATAGATCCTGTGTCTCCTCTTCTAAAAGTGTATTGTTCGCACACAATGGCTACGTCAACCTCTGCCTCGCGGGCGTACTGGATTAGTAGGTCCTGTGTTGTCTCGCAGTGATTCAAGTTTAGCTACACTATCTTCAGTTATTCTTTGTTGGTGTGCGTTGCATATTTCGTTAGGCTTCGCGGGAGATATTTTATTTTTCCCCTACCCTCTGCAGGCAGCACTACGTATGTAGCACTATGTGCCCACAGCGAGCACCCTCTATCCGCCACCTGAGGAGCGCCACATGGGGGTACAGCATCCCCCTCGTGGGATGTGTGTTTTTTTTTAAGGAGAGAGAGGTTTGAGGGAAAAATCTTAATAGACATGACATGGCTCGTTGATAGGACCATTGAGATAATCCTAGCCCCGAACCACCGTGTGTTGGATTCTCACCAACTAAAACCCTTCGTCCTGCGACCGGATATAGCGTCCAATCGCAACCCGAATCCTCTCTGCTCTCCTTACCGATTAGTCGGTGAGGAGGGCCAAGCTCCATCATCACTACCACGATCAAGTATTACTTCGCGGGGGGACATTAGGCTATCGCCCTCTTCTTCTTGATGTGATTGTCATTCCTTAATCGTCAATATAACTAGTAAAGTTCACTATCGTGCTTATCTTCTTTATCGTCTGCTGTCTACTTCTTACCGCATCGTCCGGTCGTCAGCTTCTTGCAGCATCTCTCGTCTTCTTCTTCTTTTTTCTTCGTCACTTCTCACTTTCTTGAGGATGACCGCGGTGTAGTTACTAACCAAGTGCCAGCCCTCAGCGGACGTGAGCATAGCTACCATAATAGACTCAGGAGTTGCTCTGGTCTGAAGGTAGCGTTCGAACTCTTCACGCTCCTGCTGATAACGCGAGCAGTAACAAAAGACGTGCTCAGCATCCTCACTCGTGTCCAGACATGCTGGGCAGTCTGGACAGTCTTCTAAATTAACTCTATATAGGTATGCTCGAAAGCATCCAGGTCCCGTCAAAAATTGCGTGAGGTTAACTTCCCGTGTCTTCTTTTGATCCAATCTTCAATATTTGGAATAAGTCCCATCTTTCTTGACACTCAGCTACTGTTTGTTCTCTGGCAGAGTTCCAGATTTCCGCCTTCGTTCTATCGCTGTTCTCCTGTTTTGCCATGTATATGGCCTTCCTCTCTAGTGCTAAGAGATCGATGAGTGGCATGCTTGACACGACACTTATTGAATCATCCGATACCGTGCGGTAAGCAGACGCTACTCTTAGCGCACTCCGTCTATACACTGATGTCACGTTCCGCGCATAGGCTTTTACTGCCATTGCATCCGCCCAAATTGGTGCCCCGTACAACATAATCGATGTACTGACACTTGCTAACAGCTTCTTTTTCTTCTGCGTAGCTCCACCGACGTTCGGCATAAGCCGAGATAGAGTAGCAGTCGTTCTTGACGCTTTTTTACTTGCTAATTCTAGATGCTGTTTAAACGTCAGCTTTTCGTCTATAGTAACGCCTAAATACTTGATAGTCGATTTAGAGGTTATCTCATGGCCGTCTATCGTTAGGGCGATCGTCTCCATTTTCTTCCTGCTAGATATCAAGATCGCCTCAGTCTTGTATCCAGTGAGTTCAAGTCCCGCTTCTCTCAGCCACCTCTGGATGGTGGTTTTTGCTTCATTAGTAATTTCGGCGATGTCTTCTTTTTCCTTCCTTACTACTACAAGAGCCATATCTTCTGCGAATCCTACGACCATAGCCTCCCGTGGGAGTTGTAGTCTCAGCACTCCGTCGTACATAATGTTCCACAGTGGCGGGCCCAGTATGTTAAGTGTTTTTTTATTTATTTTTTTTTTTTCATTGGGCGGCGGGGTAAAAATGCCTTTACGCACGAAGTGTGGGACTCGCCGGTGCTGCACCGTACAACACAGGAATACCCACTAAAAAACCCCTGCCAGATCGCACCGGCAAGGATCCTCCATACGACTGTTACTCCCCCCGGGAGCTACCGTAAAGCTTTACTTCGGGGGGGGGGGGGGGGGGGAAGGCTTTGTCAGCCTCCTCCTCGCGGTCCTCTTTCTTTGCTCTACTGTCGCTTGTAGCATTGGATGCTGCAGGGGCCGAGTGACCAACTGCAGCATTGCGGTCGCCGGATGACGACGCCTGGGAGCCCGCGCGCCGGTACTGGGGTATCCCTCCCCTGCACCGTAGTGGTATTCTCCTTCACTACCCTTTCCATGTGTGAGTTCCACCCGTGAGTGTGAGCGTGCTTGTGTATGTTTGTGCGATTGTGTGCTAGGTTTGGAGCATAGCTCCTTGTACTAGCAAAAGTGTTTTGCTGAAAATTAATGGAGTAATTGTCTAAGCGTAGTAAACAAGAAAGTAGATTCAAGTACTTTTTTGTCGCTGACCTTATTTCTGCAATATTATTATTTGTATCTAATATCATAAGTTGAGTTTTCATAGGTACAATAATTTGTTATTTATTTCTGCGAATATTTTTTTTTTAATCAAAAATACTGTTTTTAAAAAATATTTGTAAACAATAATATTTTTTATTTAACTAATATTTATCAAAAATATACAAAAAATTCATAGCTTAAAATCCCATGAAAATACTAGAAAGCATATCGTGAAAATTTTGACCTGTGTGACCGTCCCGACCCAAGCCCTAAAGTATTTGCCTATGGATCTATTTCAGCTCATTATTGCCTTGGGCAAGGTGCTAGCTCAAAATGTTGGTCAAAAGAAAATATTTTTGGAATAAAAAAAAGCCTATAAAATATTTCTAAGTGAATGACGCCTTGGTCAGTTGCGTTGACAAAGAGTTAAACTTCAGTAAAGTCAAAATCCTAGTTCCGTAACTTAATATTTGTGGGCTGTATGAGGCTCTAAATATAGCCAAAATGGCTGTGTTGAATATCTCAGCTTTGAACAAACCCATTTTAATGAAATTCAGTTTCATAATATTCTGAATTGATAGGCAACACGTACACAAAACCACTGCCAATTCTTTGGCACGTAGCTTCCTTCAATATTATGTATCGCCTAGTATCAGAATTGTTGTTATGCACGACCGCGACACGGAAGTGCCTTATAGTTTCGTGTGCGAGATGGAAATATCTCACGCAATTTTCGACCGATCGAGCTGAAATTTTAGGAGAAGTCACCTTTTGCAAAAGCTAAAAAAACTATTTTTTTATCCCGATCCTCTACGTTGTTGAAATGCGGGCACAATTTGTTCGATTTTTAAGCGCTTTTTACTAAAAATTTTCCTTTGATGCGATTATCTCGGAAAGACTTTAATCAATCAAGCTAAAAATTTGTGTGCAAACCCCCCTCGTAATACTAAGCTGACAGATTTATTTTGGGCTTGATCCTGCACGTATACGCAGAGTGCGGTCACCTCCAAAAATCGCTAAAAACGATTTTTTAGCTCTAAGTCGAATTCTAAGCATTCTACAAACAAAAGTTAAACGGAAAAGTTATAGATCTTTGAAAAATACAACTTTTTCCCATTAACATCAAATCATGAAAATGCTTATAACTCGAGTTTAAAGCCCAAAATCGATTTTTTACAGCTAAAAACCAATTATTTGCCATAAAACATTACGGTTTTACGTTTTACATGAAAATGTTAAATGTAAAAGATGTAAACATTTTCAAAATACAACTTTTTACCGTGGCAAACATTTTTTAACGCTTTTTGACACACACAACCCTAAAAGCGATTTTTTGATACATAAATTCAATAATAACTTCGGTGCAACATGCCCCATCCAACCCAATTATTTTCAGCAATTTTCTTATATTATTAAAAACTGAAAGTTATATTTTGGCCTTTATCTCATACATATATACAGAATTAAACCACTTTTTAAATTAAATTATAAAAAATGCATAATTTAGGAAATACGTAATCGCCGAATACAATCCGTGTAACTTGGCATCATATAATGACGTACGCTATATTAATTAAATCTTTTAAGCTGAATCAGTACAATTCACTTTCAAAATTCATGTGTATATACTGAACTAGAAAAACCTAAACTCAATAAAGAAAATTGCATAGATTGAAGAAAAGCTCTAAGTAGCTTACTACATCCCTCTAAACTATGCTGAATACCTAAACAATCAATTTTCTATTATTCTAATTGAAATCCTACAAACGAAATATCATCCGTTGGTTTACTTCCTCTTAAAAACTGCGATACAAAAATGTTGTATTATTTATCTGAAATTACAATAGAATAAAAATAATATAAGATATATTTTAAGAATATCTACAAACAAAAATAAATAATTGATACAAATACAAATAAGTTACTAATTTTCCAGTAGTTTTGATAATAGTGTTGATGACCGCTAGAAGAATACCAATCAAAACTTTGACAACAATATTGAAAAAAAAACCAGGATAATACTGTGTAAGCACCGACAGGCATTACGAACGCAAAGCGCGAGCGTCAGCGGCTGTGCCTTATGCGCAAAACGCGAGCGTTTTGCGTACCTTGCATCGCGACGCAAGGCCGCGCGTGGCGCGCTAGTTACTTCATATATAATTCTATCAAGCTTTTTTTGTTTGATGGATAAAATTATTTCGAATCAATTACATATATATAATTAAATCTCTCTCTCTTTCTCTCTCTCTCTCTCTCCCTATTTTATTTTCGAATAGCTCGCATAGTTAATTGAATGTAGGTGCCCCGTCATTCGTCAAGTCTATAGTATTTATCACATATGTGGGATAATTTGTCGCGTTGGCCGCACTGTCATGAAGTTAACCCGAAATACTCTCAGGTACCCTCGGGTATCTTCGGTATATCCTCGAGTATCCTCAGTATACCCTCGGGTACTTCTGGTATACCTCTAGTATACCCCTGGTATACCTCCGGTATACCCCCAGTATATCCTCGGTATATTCGAAGATCATACCGTCGATGGCTTTGAGTACCGGAGGGCAGCCGTATACGCACCGCACCGCCGGCGTTGCTGCCGCCGCTTGCGAATACTGATGCAAGATGGCAGTATGTCTAAGGTAGCCGCGAACGCTATTTGCCGCACGTTGAAGTTGAAATTACTTAACCCACCCGCCACTGTGAGGACGCTAGAGATATAAGCGATGCAGTTTTCAATTATGCAAAGGATACAGGGTGAGAAACAAAATTTTGAAGCTTAATATCTTTGAAACTAACAGATATCAAACAACCAACAGAAATGGATCAAGATACTATATAATACTAACTCAATCCAAAATTTTAAATTGATCATTGTCTTTTTACTCCAGTTATCGTGCCACGTAAAAGAAAACGATTCGTAGTATACAGGGTGAGAAAAAATGTCTTGAAGCCTAATCTTTGAAACTAACTGGTTTTGTAAACAATCGAAACATAGGGATCAAAGTGCTATATAATGCTAACTAAATCTCAAATTTGAACTTGATTAATGCCTTTTTACTCCACTTACTGCCTCACGTAGAAAAACGACTTTTTCAGTTGTTGATGTTTTTCTCAGGATCTGCCCCATGAAATTACTTAAAAACGAAGTGAAGTATAGTCCTAAAAACTTCCAAAAATCATGATTTTTTTTAGAAAGATTCAAAATTCAGTTTTCGAGTTGAAACAATTTCAAAAATTTGCGCTTTATGGTGTGTAATAAAAAAACGACGAACGATAATATAAAATTTCTGCGGTAAATATATAGGTAATTTTATTCTTTTTTAGATACATACGAAGCAATTTAAAAAATCAATATAAAAAAAACGGGTCCAGAAAAGGTAAAAATGGACTGTTATTCCGTTATGTACTAGTAAAAACAAAGAAAATAAGACTTGGTGGATTACAATACACTGAGTAGAAGCTGAGCTTACGAACGAACGAACGAACACATACACACACTCACATCCATACGAACATTTTCTGAAAACACTATTTTTCGACTTAAAATGCCTCAAAACATATTTCCTACATGTTTTTTCACAAACTCCAAAAATTACTATTACAAGGCTTCCTTAGGGAGGAAGTAATAATTGACCTTACGACGTTACATCATGCTTAAAAAAATTCGAAGCATCAAACGGTTTTTTTTTATAGGTTTTAGATTTAAAATCTTTGTGAGGCTTGAGCGGTGAGAAAAAATAGTTTTACGAATCTGAAAAAAAGTAGATGAGTTTTCTGCTATTAAGAAATCTGAGAAACCATCAAAATTTTTGCTACTCGAAAATTCGTGTTTTTTTGGGTCACCCTATTGTACATGTTTAACTGAGTCTTAATCGAAATGTAACCAAGCGAGCATGATGGCTGCACCAACTCGTATGCTACCTTTTAAACCTTAACTGCTGGTTTTCAAAACATTTATAAAACATAAATAAAAAATAGAATTACTTACATACATAATAGGAATAAAATTAACGAATATGAATTTATAAAGAAATGTTAAAAAGATTATGTTACTGTTGAATTATGTAAATAAGTAATGTTATTCAGAGTTAGGAGTGAGTAACAGGACACTCGTATTTATTAGAATACAGCAAGCGATGCAAAGCTAGCGGAATGCGTTATCACCGAAGTATGACCTTATCAGGCAGCCAGGTTGCATCATACAGGCACTGGTATATTTAAGTATGCGTGTGTGCGTGTGTGCGTGCGTGCGTGCGTGCGTGCGTGCGTGTGCGTTTGTGTGTGCTTTTTATCTGACGTAGGCAGAGCAAGCTCTGCACTAGTGGCCCTCCGACACCGAATCCCCACGGGTACTATAGTTAAACAATATTTCCGTAGGGCCCGTTAACTAGCCTTTTTTAGCTTCTTCTTTGAAGTTCGACATTTTCATACATCCCCTATTCACCAAGGTGATAAGGCGTTTCGTATCTACTACCTAGTGGCCTTCGTCTAGCACCAGTTTTACTCAGCTGTTTCGCCTTGTCCTTCCCTTCTATTCTCTTCGTTCTAACCTTCTTGAGAATGGTCCTTAGGAATTTGTTTACTGCCATCCTTCGACGATAGCCACCAGTCGTCTCTCTTTTCTTACTACTAGATATAGGGATAGCCTCCGTTGTATGGCTAGAAAGCTCAAGTCCAGTCTGCTTTAGCCAATCGTGCATTATACCTACTGCCTCGTTAGCGATTGCCGTCACCTCTTCCTTTTGATTTTCTACTACTACTACTGCAATTTTATCTGCAAACCTTACAATCGTTGCCCCTTTGGGTAGCTCTAGCCTAAGTACTCCATCGTACATGATGTTCCACAATAATGTGCCAAGCACTGACCCTTGTGGGACCCCCAAGGTTACTTGATAGGTTTTCGTGCCGCTCTTTGTGTCATACAATAAGGTTCTATCTTTCAGGTAGTCAGACATAATCCTTCTTGTATATGCGGGTACCTCCTTTTTTCGTAGTACCTCGTGTATCTTGCCCCAGCTGGCTGAGTTAAACGCATTTTTAACATCCAGTGTAATAATAGCACAGTACTTTGTGGATCCTCATTTCTACCTTTTTCCTTCTATTGCAGTTCTAGCGGTGTCGATTACTAAGCTTATAGCAACAAGAGAAGAGCGTTTTTTCCTAAAGCCGTATTGATATTCCGCTAGTCCGCCTGGATTTTTAATGACTTGGTCCATTCTAACGCCGATTATGCGCTCTAAAATCTTGCCCGGGGTGTCCAGCATGCGAAGTGGTCTGTATAATGCAGCTTCTCCCTGTGGTTTATGTCCTTTTGGTAGTACCACCAGGCGTTGCTTCTTCCAGTTCTTAGGAAACGTCCCTTCTTCGAGACATAAATTGTACAAGTCCACTAAGACATCGGGGCGTGCCTGTATAGCTTGTTTCAATGCAATATTAGATATGCCATCCAGGCCTTGTTGTTCCCAATTCTTTTGCATGCAGCCAGTCATTTTTCTGTGGTGATTGTTGGAATGATTTTGTCATTTGCTTCCGCTTTAGAGATAGCTGTTTCTTCCAGTTGAAGGGAAAACACTGTGATCACAATACAATCTAGCAATTCCGGGCTCTTAGGAGAGGGGATATTACCTCCTTTTATCTTCTTCAGCACTACTTGGTACGGTCGCCCCCAGGGGGGTACCATTAGTGTAATGATCGCTTACCGTCCACCATCTAACTAAGCCAATCAGGTATCTGCTGATAAACGTGAGATCTATGATGGACCCTGCATCTCCTCTTTAAAATGTGTAAGAACATCCCTGGTTAACTAAGACCAAGTCAAGGAGGGCGGATGCTTTTAATAGCGCTCGTCCTCTTTCGTTCGTCCTTTAATGTCTGTCCCACTCTACTGCCTAGGCGTTGCAGTATTGCCTGCTATCAGTACTGGTTTTCTTCCTACAGAATTCTGTAGTAGCCGGTCCAACAGTTGTCTGAATTGTTCTATCGACGTGTTATGAGAAGCATAGCAGCTGTAAATGTGTACGCCTGCGACCTTAGCGCGTACAAATCCTTCACTTTATTTATTTATTTATTTATTGACCAGAAAAGTATTTACAGCGTATTTACATCTAAGTAACATCTGCAAAAACCTGCAGAGGTACACGTAGGTACCTGTGGGCAGGACTGGCATTTTACAAAATTTAGAAACTTAATAACCTTAAAACTAAAATCTTACATAAGTATTATAACAAAAATATAAACTTAGCAACATGGTCTAAAGACCACGTTGCCAAGTGAGGCCTCCAGTAAATAAAACTGTATCACGGTGAAAATATATAAAATATTTGAGATAAATTCAAAAGATAACTGACAAAAAATTACTAAATTACGTGTAGTTTAAAAGTATCCAATTTTTTAGTTTTTTCTTTTGCCAATTATTTACAATATTAACAGTTTTTAGTTCATTCGGGAGATCATTGAATACAGATATAGCCTTAAGATAGCTCATTTTGTTGCTAACCCTTTTATTAAATTTGGGTATAGTTAAGTTCTTATTTCTAGTAATGCTATTAGAGTTAATATATTTAGTTCTAAGATCACAGTAGTGTAGTAGTAACGATTCATATGCGAATAATTTAGCTATATTCATAGGATTTTTTTGTACAAACTTATTTTTATTTACATCTTTAATATCCTAAACTGCAAATTTTGAAGTAGGTAACTAGTAGACTTATATGCACCTCCCCAAGCAATAATTCCGTAAGAGAATATGCTATGAAAAAAGGCATAATATATCAACATCAATGTTTCTGTTGACATGTACTGGGAGATCTTGTAGAAGATGTAAATTAGGTACTTGGTTTTATTGATGATATTATGTATGTGTTTATCCCATCTTAGGTTATAATCGAAAATAATCCCTAGGTATTTGCAGCTCTCGACTCTACTTAGTTTTTTATCTCTTATTTTGACACAAGACTGTATAGGCACGCTATCACAGTAATTTCCAAAAGTCATGTAGACAGTCTTATCAACATTCAGGGATAATCACTACGTCTTGTCATTTTTTCCTGGAAAGCGGCGTCTCCGCATGCCCATATCGCCGCTTTACCAGTACTGTCCATATCCCACGATAGTTTGTCCAGGTCTTTGTATTGTTTACAGACGATGGCTATGTCGATTTCTGTCTCACGGACATACTGGCTTAGTAGGTCCTGTGCAGTCGCGCAGTGATTTATATTCAACTGCACTGTTTTCATTTTCTTCGTCTATCAGTGGCTACTACTGCAGCTCGGTAAACTGGGCGTGCTTACCTACCAGCTGCGTAGTCATTCTTCCTACCTGTGCCTCCTTTGCAGAGTACACAGTTTGGTTGGTTCTTATACTCCTTTGTTGGTCCTGGTTCTTATACTGCTTTGTGCCCATCATTTCCACATTTAAAGCAAAGCTTACTTCTATCTTTAGTTACTGTGCAGTTTCTACTGATATGGTCAAAACCTAGACATTTATAACACCTAAGCGGCTTGTTTTTGCGGTTAGTTACCCGGATCCTACAGTTGACCCATCCTATTCTGATCTTCTGTAGCTTTGTGATCTTAGCCGCTGTCTGAGCTGGTACTGACTACAATCTGCGTGTCATCATACGTCTTCCGCAGAGATCTTATCGTAGAGACTTCTATGATGTTTTCTTTGCCAATTTCTTTCTGTAGTACTTCTTATACTTCCTCTTTTGAGTAAGCATGTCCAGATCTCTTACTTCAATGGTTTCTTCTTCCTGGAGTGATTTTATTATGGCGCCTTTTACTAGTACCGCCTTAACTGCTTCTTGGAAGTCCGAGGTTTTGACTTCTCTTGTGCGTTTAAGCTCTATCAGAAGATCTCCTGCAACTGTTCTGCGTATTTTATTTACGCTATCCCCTAGTATGTTATGTGACGGAGCCGCTTTCATTTTTGACAAAATGTCTGCATAGCTCTTACCTTCTGCAGCCTTGACGATTAGAGCATCCGGTCTGGGAGGTCTTGCCCGCTTTGGTGCATTGTTGCTGGTCCTATTCTGATTTGTAACGCAAGGGACACTATTATCCTTTTTGGTTGCCACTTTCTCCTTTTTCTTTGACTTTCTTGTGACGACTTCCTGCCACACTGCCTATTCAGGTTGATTTTCCTATTTTTAATTTCCTCCATTTCTATCCTGTGGAGTAGTTGGGGCTTCCTCTGTTGTACCCGCCTTCCGAGATCTGAGACTCGGGGTTGTCTGGGTTTCCCTCCCCTGAGTTCCTGGGCGTTGGCTTTGCTGTAAGTTATCGTCTGCCATGCAGAAATTCTTATAGCTTGCTCTTATGATTTGAGCAAGATCTTTAATTTGTTTGTGCACATCGTGACTGTCCCTGACATAGTCCATTAATTCATCGATTCTGCTGCCAAGGCGATCCAAGTGCGCATTCCTTCGCGTTATGCAAACAGCTCTCTTATCCCTGTCCGCATCAACCTCCATTTTCATATCACCTGCATCCCTTGATGCACCAGGGGTCAGGTGACAAATATCTGCGGCTTTTAAGTAAGTTTGCCTTTCCCCCAAACTTCATGGGGCCAGCGTCGACCACCTTCCACCCGATCGGAATCGACGACGGGATTGGGCACTGTGGCTTGACCCGCTTGGGGTAGTTATGTTATTACCTCACTATCCATGTTTGATTTATCTTCGAGGTTTCTTCCCCTAGCCTGTTTGGTCCGCAGATTATATTTTATTTCTCCTCTACCCTTCGGCTGGTTGAGGAGACCTCGACGCGCCGATGAGCATTCCCCTATCTGCCACATACCGGGTATCGGCATCCCCGCGTGCGCGTGTGTGTGTGTAATGTCGGTACAACTAGTAGACATTTGTACCGTTTGATTAGGTTGTACTTCTTAATAGCCTAATTTATAATTTTGCAAAACTTACAATTTATTTGTTTCAGTGTAAGTTCTACGTTACCGAGTGGACAATTATCGAATGTTCCTTGGAGACGATCAGGTGTAAAATATACAAACAATGAAGCATATTTTGATATAATTGAAGAAGTAGATGCTATAATTGATAGAACAGGCGCAACCGTCTTTGCGGAAATTCAAGGATATGTAAGTAGACTTTTTAACCAGTTTGCTTTCCCAAAAAAGGAGCTTGATAGCAATTAACGTTTATTTATTTATTTTTTTACACCTGAAGTAATGCAAATAATCGGCGAGATACAGTCTCTAAAACGGACTGTCTGTGAGCGACCAGATAGGTACGACGCCAAGAGCGAATGGAGAACCCCACGCACATCAAAGTTCCACAGCTTTCACAACAGCCTAGAATGATTGACCTTATCAAAAGCCTTAGACATATCTGTGTATAAGGCGTCAACCTGCCAATATAAATTAAGACGACTCTACGACACCGGACCTTCGCGCACTGTCCTCGGCCCCATAGGCATATCTCTCGCGGCCTCGTTAAATAAGCGCGTCCGACCTCATGTGGGCCCCGGAGCTAGAGCAGTTGACGGTCATTATGTTCCTATAATTGGTAACGTTAAATTGCCCTTCACTATGGGAGCGATAACACATTCGATCGATGTCCTTATTTTGAGCGAAGTCGATATTAAATGCACCTTGGGTGCAGACTTCGTTCGCGCATTTTCGGCGATGCTTGATCCAGTGGCAAATAAGCTACTGCTCCAAGGCACAGATGTCTAATGAAAGAATTGCTACCAGGTCCCTCCTCATAAGTATTTTATTCTGTGTGTAATAGGTTCGACTTTTGACTCGGCATGTAGAACGTTTGTAGGAGTACTGATTCTACAGGGTGATTCAGAAACAATACAACATTTTTATACCATTGTAATCAGCGTGAAAAACTGAGTCTAATGGAATTGGTCCGGAAAATTTTCCTTCACTTTTCACTTTCCCAACAAGGAAAGAAAAATCCCCCCACCACCGCACCTGGCGGAGAAGCGCGTGAGGGGAAGTGAGCGGGGCGGCCGCCGCGGCAACAAGCGAGGGATCCGTTGCTACGAAGATTGGCGACGGCTGCGGCGAGGTAAGGGGGAGCAGCGGTGATTATAAACCAACGCAACTAACATTGCCGCGACGACTTATGATCGGCTTGCGCTAAAACTTTTATTAAGAAAATTTATCAATTGTAAATATCGAACGTGCATGTAACATAGTACCATTCGAGATGCATGCTAATAATTTGCAGGTTATCAGTAGGCCGATGATTTAATAGCTGATCATTGAATATCGCTAATTATCTCCTGCTAACAATGATAATATCGAACTCTGTAACACAAGCATTTCTTCGGTAAAAAAGCAAAGTTAATGTCTCAGAGCTTTCAGAAAAATGGTCTCGTGCTCAGCTGATTTTCAGACTGTCGCAAATCGGCGTAAAGTCGCGTGAAGCAACGCCCGTTGAAAGTCAACTTTATTTTACGATAAATAAACGAGGCACTGCTAGATAAGTGCATTTGGAGAAGCAGCTTCAAAGTTCTCGTGCTTGACTGACTTTGAAACTGTCGAAAATCGGCGTTCAAGGCATTTTGCGAGACATTATGCGATACTTTCAGCGAGACATTAAGGAATACCTTTTGCGAGACTTTCTGCGAAACATAAATTGATACTTTTCGGGAGACTTTTTTGCGAGACTTTATGCACTAATTTTTCCGAAACTTTCTGCGAGACTTAATGCGATAATTGTTGCCAGACTTTTTACAATGGTATAAAAATGTTGTATTGTTTCTGAATGACCCTGTATATCCCAGCGCAGCTCTGATTCCAGAATTTGGAATTTTTTGAATTTTTTCTAAGAGATTTGCTTTAAGAGGACAGTATATATAGCTACAGTAATCAATGATTGAGCGGATATAACTTTTGTATAAAATTACGAGGGATTCAGGGTCCGATCCCCACCAAGTACCGCAAAGGTATTTTATGATGTTTAACGCTTTACTACATTTGGACACGAGTTGATTAACGTGATGTTCGAACGATAATTGGTAATCTAAAGAGATGCCTAAAAATTTAACAGACTCAGTAGATTTTATTATACAGTCTTGTACTTTAATATTGATTGCGCCAGGACGGACATGCTGCTTATTAATGTGTAGTAGCTGAGTTTTTTCTGGAGCTTGATCTAAACCTTTTTCTTTCAAGTTGGTAGCAATTGTGCTAACTGCTTTCTCGATTGTTTTCCTAGCCCATTTTACTGATTTAGATTTTACATACAGACCTATGTCGTCGGCGAATTGCGAAATACAGACGGATTTGTGTACATTTTTGGTGATCGTTGATACATAAATTATGTACAAAAGAGGACTAAGGACGCCTCCTTGTGGTACGCCTTCGTAAGTAGTTCTGATATTACCTTCCAGACAGTCAGCATGAACAACTCTACTATGCGTAAGGAATTTCACGAATTCAATAATACTGTCGGAGCAACAAATTTTGGCAAGTTTGGCTAGCAGAATATCAATATTGACGCTGTCGAAAGCACCCTTGACATCGAGAAAGACAGCTACGACATTTTTGCTTTCTAGGAACGCTTCATCCACTTTCAAGGTTAGATTAACTAAGCTATCAGTGCATGAGCCTCCTTGTCTAAAACCATACTGACTGTCTGGTAGCATTTCATTAAATTCCACCCACCATTGCAAACGATTTTTGCACAGAGTTTCAAAAAGCTTACACATAGCGAACGTCAGGGCTATAGGCCTTAGACTTTTGCCTTCGGATTTGCTAATGAAGTGCAAAAAGAAATGCCTCCAGCTTTCAGGATAGCTTTTACAACTGTGAAACTCATTGAAGATGTCAAGAAGAATCAAGTGATACTGAACCGGTAATTTTTTAATAATAAAATAGTCAATTCCGTCTAAGCCAGGAGATGACTTAGAGCTTTTAGCATCGAGAGCTGCATTAAATTCCGCATAGTCATAAGGTCTTTCGAAAAGGTGATTCGGTATAGTTGTAGGCGCATTTGCGGGATCAATTTCAACCCACGGAGGACAGATTTTATCGAGAGCTTCCGAGATCAAACCTTTTTGCAAATTCTGTGTTGTATTTATATTATAGTTTTTAATCCAACTGTTTTTAAGAACTTTGCACGTATTCCATACATAGCTTGGGTCGCAATTGAAGGAGATGCTTTGGGCAAACTCGATAAAATAACGTTTCTTTTTTGTTTGAAGGTCTTTTTGGCAAAAGCTACACTTTTTTTGTAATCTGTCAGGTCTGTCGAACTATTATAAATCGTCCATTTTTTCCATGCAACGATTCTAAGTTTTTTGGCTTTGTTGCAATCGTCGTCCCACCACGCAACAGGATTTTTAACAGTTTTGGTCGAATTTTCTTTTATAAAATTTCTTTTAGGAGTACAAGATATAGCGGTGTTAGTTATAACGTCAGTAAAAAAGGAATATTTTTCAGTAGGACTCAGACTGTCATATTCATTGTTGTGAAATTGACTCACAGTGTCTAGAAGTATAGGGGAAAATTCATCCCATTTAGTTTTAACTGTGTATAACTTAATTGAATTCCTTTTATACTGATGTTTTTCCAGAGAAACGTTGATAAAAACAGGAAAGTGGTCAGAGCTCCAGGGGTCATCAGAAATTGAACGTGAATTTTGTCAGAAAGATTCATAGTAGAGAACACAAGATCAAGGTTGGATTTGTAATTACGAGCTATATCTACGTAAGTAGTAGTATTTTCACTGTGTAGAAACAAGTCAGAAGAGTCAATAATATTTTCCAACCTTTCACCATTGTGGTCGGTATCTAAGCAGTTCCATAAAATATTATGAGAATTGAAATCTCCAACAAATAAAGTATTAGGATTAGAAATATTTTGAGCAATGATATTCCACTGACTTTAATACAGAATAACTCCTGGAGCTCTGTAGCAGGCAATTAATTCGATTTCGGGATTGACATTAGATTGATCTGGAGAGACCAAATTTTAAAGTTCAACAAAACCAATATTTTTGCGTATGAACAGTGCTATACCTCCACCTCTTCCGTGTTGCCGATCTTTCCTCAATGTTATAAATCCTGGAAATTGAAAGGCGGTTGCTATTTGTGAGCCATGTTTCAACACACACGATGAGATCAAATTGGTTAGATTTGATCGAATTTCAAGTTGTTTATTCAAAATGCTTCTTGAATTACAGAACAAAATTCTCAGTGAATAATTTGTTGTTGCCATTTTCTTGTTTGTTTTTCTTAGATTTGCACATCAGAATCAGATTCACTCTGAGACTTTAGAATTTTTTTCTTAATTCTCGCAATTCTGGATCTTAGATTATTTTCTGTGATTAATGGGTAGGTTGCATCGAGCAGATTATAAAGACCAGCTGTGTCATCAGTATAAGAAGCTATAATTCCGGTAATGTCGGTTTTGCCATAGGTATCTTTTAGAAAATTAACCAGAGCGTTGTAGTCAAGAGGGAATTTTTTATCGGTCCTTTCTCGTGCATCTAACATGGCTTTCACTTCCGAAAGTGATTTTTCTATAGCGCTGTCAGATTCTTGTCTGTCAGGTGAGTTGTCTTCTATTTTTTTGAGTTTTTTGGCCTGAGGTTTTTTAAAAGGAGGGTTGACAATCCAGTCAGTAGCAGAGCCTCCTTTGTTTTCTTCGGTGTTTGGCGAGGCAAGAGAGGAATTTTCAGAAGACGTCGAAGGAGCTGGACGCTTACCTAACTCTGTTGATGTTATTGGGGCCAAAGGAAAATTTCCGATTAGTGTATTGTGTGCTGAAGGACAGACTTTGACAATGTGCCCATGTTGTTTGCATATGAAACAGTTAGCAGATTCGGTACTCAGAAAGACCCAGTGCGTAGTTTCGTCATGTGTAATTTGTAATGATTCAGGTAGCAGATGCTCTTCCTCTTCTTTTATGTAGACTTGACGTCTAAAGACATGATATGGGCAGGACCAGCCTTACTGGAGGAGGCTTTTATGTGATGCATTTGTGAGACAGCCGTAATACCTTTACTCTTCAGATTTTGGAGAATGACATCGTGGGGGATGTAAGGGCTGACATTGGAGATAACAACGCGTTTGTTTTTTTCTATATATGGACGCACTTTTAGGACATTGCAGTTTACAATCACTTTTTCTTGCACTAATTTTTCAACGAGAAGTTTATTGCTCAAAAAGATACATACTCGATTCCCAGAAATTTTCGAGATAAATCTACTGAATCCAAAATAACAGCTTGATCTTTGGAAGGAGCTGGTGCAGTTGAGGCGGCTCCTGCGTAGGTAGCTTGGGATGCGTTTATCATACTTTGGGAATGAGGGAGAGTAGGACTCCTAGTATTAGAAACCATACTTGTCCCACAGAGGAATTGGTCCTTATCCTGACTGCAAGGTGCAGTCAGGAATAAATAGTTTTAACATAGTATAACACTTCACACACAAGGTACTAATTCACGTTCGAAATATAACAGAATAGAACTATTCCGCTTGAGCGAGCGCGAGGTTTAACCAAAACAAAACACTGCAGTCTGCCCGGGGCGAGAGTTCGACGTCGAGTCAGCTTAGTGGTTAGAGCTCCCGCTTGTTAATCTTGGGGTCCGCGGTTCAAGCCCGCGTCTACTTTTTTTCGCTTCCCGACTCGTCTCCTCTCCGTCCGTTACACGGTGAACCTGAAAATTGCAAAAAGTTATCTTCGGTTACAATAAAACATAAAATTTGAAGGTTTTCAGTAAGCAAAGAGCACTTCATGAAATTTTTAACTTCATCGATGAAATATTCTATCATTGTACTAATTTTTACATTTATAGTTAAAAATTGTTATGAACTTAACAAAATTACTTTTTTATGACAAGATATTTATTTTCATACTCCTTCCCGTCATAATTTATCGTTTACATTTTTGAGGGTTCAATTTCATTGAATTATCGAAAACACAGGGCATAATAGTACAGAAAAAAAAGTAAAGCACATATAAAGCAAAGCAGATAAAACCAAAACAAACCAATCCAATCGAATTCTTCTTATCTTCATCGTCTCGCCAATATATTATAATTCTTCACCTTACATTTCAGTTCAAGTCTGCCCTCATAAAATGAAATAAAAAGTTTTAAATGTTCATAAATGAAATTATTGATTTCATAAATATTGTGTTGAAAAGTTTAGATTTTATGCAAAAATCCCTTATACTTACTTAATACTTTCATCTTTGGTGGTTCTGTTCAGTTTATAAGTATATCCATCATGAAAATACTGTACAGGTTTTTTACCACCTTTCCTTCTTTTCGGATTTCCGGACTTTTTTTTTACTGCAGTTTCTAATGACACTGTAATCTGTGGAGCTTCTGTCGCTGTCGTAAGTACTGATGTACGCATGGACACTTGCGTCTCGGTGATCCCTGTCGTAGTTGCTATATCCGATGCAGGTATGGGCTCTTGCACCACAGAGCTTGTTGCAGCCGTCGTAAATACCGATGCATCAGCCAGCACTAACGCCCCAAAGCTTCGTGCCACCGTTGCAAGTACCGATGTATCTGCCGGCTCTTGTAGATCGCAGATGACTGCAAGCACTGGCGATGGATCAACATGTACTTCTTTCATTCTCGACTCTGGTACATCGGTAGGCATTTTAACAGAGGCATTTCTCCAAATATTAGATATATAACACCCTTAAAAGTTGCTCTCTTAATTCTGTTTTGCACGGTGGTAAATTAGATGCATCAAAATTTTTTAATTTTTTCTTCTGAAATGGCTCATTAATATTATTTATTATATAATTCTAGGAAAACAACCGAAAACGAGCATCGTTTTTACACCATATAGTTTGCAAATAAAAGCTGCTAAAACTAAAAAAATTGTTTGCTCAATTCTTCAAATGCTACTTAATATTGTTCATTTTGATTTAAAATTTTAAAAGGATTTTTCTCTCTTTTTATAAAATGCCGGATTACAATCGCATCCTATTAAAGCGTGAAATCCTGGTAATGCTGTGCACAATGTTTTTCCTAATGATGTGTATAATTCATTAATATTGATAATTAGTTGTTTTTCTGAAGTTTCATATTTAAACTAAATTTTTGATTCATATTTTATGTAATGCACATTGGCCAACATAATTATTAAAATGTCAGTATCAAAAATTTGATTATAATATTCGCGTATTTATCAGTGTTGCACGCATGATAAACAATTTTTGTATTAGCTTCTTCATGTGCAGGACATGAAAATCTAGAGTTGGCAGTTTTAATAACATTATGTTCTTCATCAAGTACATATTTATATCAGTATTTAAAATTCAACATAACAATTTTAGTTCCAAAATAAATTGCCATTTCATTATTTTTCCAATGAGAAATAAAAAATTCAATTAAAGCTTCTTTGAATCGACTATTTCCTAATTATTTATGGAAGTCACTCGGCTTTATTTGCTCAGGCCCAGATATAACGTAATCTCTCATAGATCCTCCTCTTATAGATCGCTCATAATCTTCAATAGATGGTGAAAAATATTGATTAAAAATAATATGTATTTCAGAAGCGTTGTTATGTGTTATCATTTGTTATATTTTCTTTGATATATTTTTGAATGTTTGTGGAATATCTCCCATGCAATGCAATAAAAAAAATCATCTATTATTCTAATAACGACATAAGATGGTGAAGTATTTTCGGTTTCAAAACACTTCATCAATGCTGATTTTTCTGTTTTACATATAGTGCCATCCAAATGACACAATGACATGGGAAGTGAAATTAATGGAAAAGTTAAGACTTTTTCTACATTAGTATATTCATTTAATGAAATATTAAGCATACGTCGAAATAAATCTTCTTGCAACCTTACTTCTTGCACTTTATTATCAATTTTTAGTTTGTTTACTGCATTGCAGGAATCAAAATTAATTTTTTTTGTATAGGTTCCTCAAATCTTTTATTAGAAGTAGAACATTCTTCAATAAATGTTTCATGTAACTGATTACCATTTTTCTCTACATCTAAGAGAAAGGTAGCTACTTCCTTTGATGCGCTTTGTCCTGTACACATGTTATATAATAAGTCATCATCAAATTTATCGTAGTCAAAACCCTGGTAGAAATAGATAACAGTTTAAAGCTACAACATACCACGTATTATTACTAGAGATGGGCGAAAAATAGGTCCATTTTTCGACCAGCGATGAAACACCTTTTCGGACATTTTTTACGCATTTATTGGAGTAAAAATAAAGCATACCGTATTACAAGGAATTGTCAAGCTTGTAAAAATAGATTTCACTGTTTAAAGCAAAGCACAGGTGATAGCTAGTTGACGCAAAATAAGTCGGGTCAAAAAAGTGAAAAAATAAGAAAATCGCGAATATCTTCCTATGTCGTGCTTGTATAACTCTAATTGACTGTTAATTGTGTAAACGGTTTAGAAATCGATTAAAATTTGTAAGCCCCTTTGAAATTAGTGTACGACACAAGGACTAATATTAATACGAAAGATTTAAGGTTATGTTCATTCCAACAAATGCTTAAGAAATGGGAGAAAAAGGGTTTCATCACAAGTTATGACGAGGCTATTTCTCATAGCCATTCCATAGTTTCCAGCCCATTTTAAATATTCGAATATCTACCAAGAAAGGACGAATATTGTTTTCGATTTCTTCAATAAATTTATTAAATTGTGAAGAGTCCTTGCATAATTGATGTTTTTTTAAATCAGATGTCACATCCTGTACTTTTTTTTAATCCACTTTCTTCACAAACGTGTGATATAATAGTACTTCTAAAACTATGGCTTTTCGCCCAGCTTTGGTGCACTGATATTAAATTAGTAAAATTGACTATTCCCGTCAATTAATTTGCTGCATTAGCATTAATTGTTTATTCTAGCGTTAAATCTACCGGGGTTTTTGAAAATAACTTATCAGTTCTTTTTATACCAAAGAATCCCTTTTTTAATTCAGCTGTAAGTTTTGAGTAAGTCTCATCAACTTTTAATAAGTCATCATGGTATTTTAGTAACCAATGAGAATAATTTACTTGGTTAAAAATGAAAAATATATTACACAGTTCAGGTAACATGAACTTGAAAAGCTGAAAATCTCCGATTCGAATGCTTCGAGTAAACATTACAACTAGTTTAAGAAATGTTCTAAAATGTAGTACTTGTAAACCTACAGCAACAAGAGGGTGTAAGCCTTTGCACCTATTAAAGTGTTTCCACTAATAAAACCATTAATATAATTGGGGATTTTGGTTAATAATAATAACAAAATAATAACAAATAATTGATTAATAACAATAATAATAATAATAACAGTCATTATTATTATTGTTGTTATACTATTATCAATACAAATAATAAATACAATAGCGCCAGATCTTTATATTACACCACGACGTCGTATGCGCACTTTTGCAAAATTATTTAGCGCATCCGCTGTCATTTTGTTTTTCACCTACGGTTTTGCGATAATTTTTTCAATGTCATATAACTACAAGCTATGGTTTTATAAAATTGCATAGTGCATTAAATTGATATAGATTAGAAATCGATAAAAAATAAGAAGAAATGCAGACGATACCAGTCGACTTTTTTTTTTTATATTATAGCCTTTTCAAGTCCTTTCAAACAGACTTATATGGCTATTCGCTCTGTCCGATACCATACAATGGACCTACAGTTTAATTATACAGTGCGAAACTGTATACAGTGGGATCCGAACCGCTGGAGCTTTGACGTTATAAGACACTTATGTGTATAACATACAAACGTATGTAAACATAGAGGTGTCCCGATGTTAAAAAAGCCGAGAGTCAGGCTTGAACCCAGAACCTCCGGAGTACTAGCCCGACACCCTGTCTACTGAGCCATTGCCGCTTGATACCAGTCGGCTTATTCGCGAAATTTAGCGAAATTGGGAGAAAAAGCGTTTCATCACAAGTTATGACGAGGCTATTTCTCATAGCCATTTCATAGTTTTTGGCCCATTTTAAATATACGAATTTCTACCAGGGTATTTAATATGAAATATTTGTTGTAAAAATTGTTATTTATTCAATAGGCAGCCTGTAAAAAAGTGTTACGAGATATTGTAAAAAATTTGTTAATTAATTTATTTACCTCAATAATTATGTAGCGGGAAACAGTCTGCCTTGTGAAAATTCGTAAATCTCTTGCAAACATTAGTCTCAATTGTACTTGATAGACTGTCAAAAGTTGTTTTGAAACACATTATTTAATTGCGAACCAGCATTAGTATGCTTTACTCTCTTACTCGAGAAAACCGTCTGCCTTCACGTTTTTTATAGATTTTGTAATCAGGCTTTATACTTCAATAAATGACAGACTGTAAAAAGTTGTTTTAAGAAGCTTTTTTTGCTAACTAAAGTTAATGTTCTAATATGGATTAATACGTTGCAAAGCTTTTTAGATGCACCTACCTAAAGCTTGTAGCTATACATATGACCTGTATCAATGGCAGCCTGTAAAAAATTGTTCTCTTTTTTCTGTCACTAGCGCTCGGTCTAATACACCTGGTCTGCGGCAAATTTCACGATCCTACCGTTTTTCGCACTATGCTACATATGCTTATAATCATAATTATAAACATGTTTAGGTGAATATTTTTGTTGGAAATAAAGTTTAGCATGTATAAATATGTTAATAAGTCGAAATTTTCATTCGCATTATAATAAAGTAGTGTGTACCCTATTGCAAAATCTCACGTGAGATCTTAGATAAGATCTCACCTGAGATCTCATCTGTAATTTTGGTCCGGAAGTTGCTGGATCCTCTTATTTAATAAAAAATAAGGTTTGTAATATTGGAAGTCGCCTATAAGGAGGTGCTCCTACTCAGAAGAGTTCAAAAAACTAGGTTTCGAAACATTAAGATGTTTTTTCGATTTTTAAAAATTTCTCATCTGAGATCTCACCTTAGATTCTCAAGTGAGATTTTAGATGAGATATTTTTAAAAATCGAAAAAATGTCTAAAATGCTTTGAAACCTAGTTTTTTGAACTTATTTGGGGGGAGGCTCCTCCTTATAGGCGACTACCAATATTAAAAAACTCATTTTTTAATAAATAAGAGGATCAGGCAGATTCCGGACCAAAATAACAGATGAGATTTTGGCATGAGATCTCAGGTGAGATCTCAGGTGAGATCTCATGTAAGATCTCACGTGAGATTTTGCAATAGGGTAATGTACAAAATACGCTTTCTGCGGCCAACTTCAAGGCCCTACGACTTTTTCTGAAGAATATAAATCTTAATTGAGCATTTTTGAATTATACACTCGTACGTTATAAAAACTAGATAGCTTCATGACAAAATTTTTATCGAAAATAATAGTTATGCATATAAAAGATAATATAAGTCAGAATCACTAAGAGGCAATGATGAAAAGTATGTTTTTCTTTAAAATGAAAAATGCGAACATCAATATAGAAGTAAATAGTGTCACGGGCGCCGCGGCTTCGTCTGCTTCTCAAAGTTGCCTTCGTGGTGCTACCGCGCCACTTGATAACTTATTTGTACAAAATGTACATATATTATATACATGTATAAAATAATTTATTTTCACTAATCCTGTACAAAAATCCTAATCAATTTACAAATTTTCCCAACCCCTCTTAACGATGGTAATGAAAACGAATCGTTTTTTAATATTTGCAAAAATACATGGTCTATACAACATCTTGTATTCTACAATATTTAAAAATGTTGGTATTTAAGCATCAACGATCTCAAAATGTGTAATATCAACACTACCAATTTATAAATGATTCTTTATATGTAACTCATGATAGCAAATGTAGACTCTGACCGTATTATTATTAAAAAATTTTTTTAACATTTGACATAATTCCAAATTTATTTATTCATTAATTTAGTAGCAGAATCATTTGTTCGTTGAGATTGTTAAGATTTATGTGTAGAATAACAACATTTTTGTAAATCATTTTATTAAATTGTTTGCATTCAACTATAGGGTGTACATAAATTACTTTTTGAAAACATTCTAATGTTTTTCTCGATAATTCGTGCTTCTTGCTTTTTCCTATAAGGGTGCAATCATTGAATTAACATACGTTTTTTAATTTATATTTATGTAAATTATCACAGAATTGTAGCAAAGAAAAAATCTTAAAGCTAAGTTTAATATTTTGCAAAAATAGTAAAAGTTTTGGAAACATAATACTATTTTGACTTTAATAATTTTGCTTTATGATCCGTTTTGCTCGAAGAGGAGATACATTTTCATATTCATGTAGGGAATGATCGTTAAGTATTCAATAAGTTATTTTTAGTAAGAGTGCATAAGATACATATCGTAGACAATTAGACGACGGAACGGTAAATATAAGTATTATTTATTTATTTATTTATTTATTTAAATTATAATTTAAAAGTACATAAAAGCATTAAAATTATAACTTTAAAAAGTACAATAGTATTTTTTTATGTAACTACTAGTCAGCAGATTTTAACTTACCTGGAGACCTATTCTGTACAGTTAACGCCAAGCGCGTTAAATACACTTAACGTTTAATATTACATTGTTTTCTATATCTGCATATATGACGTAAACCCTCGTTAAGTTTACAGAATAGAACCCTGGGTACTGACAAAAATCAATTCTTACTTCAATATGAATTAATCTCACTATAGATTCAAGATGAAAATCCGGTTTGACTTGAAATGATTCATCTATAATTAAGAGGAATTTGCTTTATTTTTTTATGTGTATGATTCTGCTAATTTCTCTGCACAAAATGATTCGAATTAGTGTCAGAAGATTCCGATTTGAGGAAAGAGAATCATTTAACACAAAGTGGATTGTTATCTTGAAGCTATAGTGAGGTTAATTCTTCTTGGAGTAATAAGAAATTATTGTTGCCAGTGTGCTGATTTTTAACACTTGATAATTTTAAAACTAATTTCACTACATTTATTAGCCTATATTGATAAAAATACAACAAAACTTTTGTAAGCTTTAAACATTTGACAATTTCTTCAAGGATTTCATAACTTTTTAGAGGAAAAATTATATCCTTACTACAAAAAAAAGTTCAATACAAAAATAAAACCTATTGATATAAGTATTTTGTCTAGACATATACCAAAAGTCACACTGTGCATTGATATAATTACTAATAAATTAAAAGCCTCAAATTGAAAAATCTAAATATAAGACTTGCATGGATGGAAATAATATTCAACAGATTTAGTTACTTATAAAAAATAATTTTTATTTGCGATGTTTCAAATTAAAACAGTATATTAATAATTAAAAAAATTAAATAATTAAAAAAAGCATAATCCTTTTAGTAACTTTAACCATAAAAAGACACCGAACAAAGTGTACATGAAATACAACTGTACACGGATATTTTCTACACTTAATTCTTATTATTTTACTACACTGCAAAACTCTACACAAGCGCATAAACCTATTGTTGCAACAATGATCTAGCAATAGTTTATGTGATTGTATAGAGTTTCGTAGTGTAATAAAATAATAAAAAGTTGGTGTAGAGAATATCCGTGTAGACTTTTTCCGTATCGGAAAATATGTTTTTGAAGGGTATTTATGTGTACAGTTTGTTCGGCGTCCATAAAAATATTTAACATAATAATACATATCAATGCATATAATCAACTAAGTTATTTCTTCGAGTTCACCTACACTTGCGATTTATTTCAACCTGTTGCATTCAAGAGATATAAGACAAAAGGAAAAGGGTACATACCACTTTCACGAGGTTGAAAATGAAGTGGCGGGAGATTAGTGTGATAGAAGCGGGAAAAGGGAGCCGAGATGCTGTGAGCTGGCAATTAAACCATCAACCCTTAATGAATGAACTTGTTGGGCAACGTTCCAACCCCATGATCTCCATTAGCTAACTAACCCCGAGTTATTTGCATGTCCCTTTGAGTTAGGGGAGTACTGAGATTCTTTGGCACAATTACGATACGGTCTACAAACAGGTAGTTAAAGACTTAAAGAAGATAGAAATTTTAGACGAAAGAATATTCTTCAATCTTTAGCTATTGAAAATCGAGAAAAAAGTATGTTACACTTTTATCTAGCTATAGATATATCGATGCACCAATACAAATTAATTTTATCATTGAAAGCATAATTAACATTATATAAAAAAGTTTCAACGTTACTTCAGTCATAATACCCACCTTAGTGGGAATGCAATATATATATATATATAAATGCACAAAAGTTCATACTAATGTAAAAAGTGTGTATTTTGTTGTATTTCGGCAGAAAATTTTACAGTAATACATACATAACATATACACACTTTTGTATACTCAAGTACATTTTCATACATTTTATTAGAAAAATTACAGTTTTCGTCTCTTTCGATAAGTGCCAATAAAGGTAAAATGTTTCTTACGTGTAAAATTGAACTTAAAAAGTACTTAAGACAAACCACTTTTAAACTTTAAAGAAAAGATTCATGATAGAAAATCACAAATTTCTAGTAAATTCTTTGAAAATTTTTCTAGTGATATTTGGTAATATTAACTCGAATTTTACTGTGGTAAATCATTCATTACACCCACTTACTCATTGTTGCACTCGGTGCCACTTTTTGAGAATGCAATGTTGTCAGGAAGATTTTCAAAAAATTTACATAAAATTTGTAATTTTCTATTAAAAATCTTTTTTTTTCAGGGTTCAAAAGTAGTTTGCCCCCTCAAGTTTAGACGATAATTCAATTACTTTTTGGTAAATTTGTTTAATTTTTTTTTCAAGTTGTTTAGCAATTGCATTGGTAAATATAGTTTACAGAAGTGTACCAAAGTGTTTTAGATTTTATAGTACATTGTACAACAAGGGGCGAAAATGGGCTTTTCCAAGCGAGGAGTCGTGTAAAGCACATTCGCCCCCTGTTCACCGTGCTTTTTATAACAAGTGTATAAGGAAGACCATTTTTGTCGCTTATGAAATAGATCGAGAATAGAGTTTTTCGAGTCGTCCACTACGGTGTGCGTGTATAGATGCATATATATATTTATAAATCATAATTTCGAAAATTTTAGAAATTGTTTCAAAAGTTTTTAACGATTTAAAGCTTTAGTAAAGAGAGAAATTAATCAAGAGGAGCGAAAATATTCGTTTTTGCCCCTCTTGATTTCCGATTCTCAAATTATTGTAGGCTTGTTCTACCTTATAGGAAGCGAAAATGGATTAATTTATACATGTATTATGACCAGGGACACTTGCTCTACATTTTGCCTGAAGCTCGGAAAACCCTATTTTCGGTCTACTTTATAGGCGCTGAAAATCGTCTTTTTTATGTACGTATTATAAAAAATTAATTTAATTGTCAAACTGTCGAACCACAACAGAAATACATACTTGTATAAACGTTTGTACGTTTTTAGTACGTTTATACAAACTTTTTTATCTCTGCTAGAGCCTTAATTGGTTTAGATTTTTATTAAAAATTATTTATAAGTGCATAAATGCTGCGTTTTATAGAAACATTTAAAAATTACACTTATACATTAGGTACTGTTTTCTTATAATAAAAATGTCTCCTTATATGCGTGGTGTTTAGCATGCACAGTTTTAACGACAAATAAGTCACCTGCTAAAATGATTTATATATACTTATGTATATTCGTATAATCATATATGGCTAGGTATTAATATGTATACATTTATCCCTACTGAAATTTGTTCGCAAGACCCGTGATAAGATCCTACAAATGATCTTATGTAAGTTGTTGTATAAGATCTTGTCCAAGATCGTAATCAAGATCTTATCATTGATTTTTAACCACGAACCTGCGTAAGATCACGCATAAGATCTCATATAAGATCTTACGTTCATAATAAAAGAAATTTCCGAATGAAGAAGATCCCGAATGGAAATTTAATCATAATAACAAAAAAATTATTTCGTTTAATCAAGGGCTTACTTATCTTAAAGTTAAGTTATATGATGATCCATTAGGAACAACTCTCAAGATACTTACTACGTAACTTGGCATGTCCGTTTCATTTTGTTTTCTGCTAAACAACTCAAATTTTTTTTAATGTATTAGAACATGATACAAACACCATATGTACAATAAAAAGGGCATGGCAAACCTGTTGAAAATATATACCTGGATATCCAGGTAGATTTTCCATGTGGATAATCTATATGGATTCATGTGGATTCCACATTTATTTATTTGGATATTCCTTATGGATATCCATCTAGTCTTTTAAAAAGTTAAGACGATTAAAAATTTGTTGCGTCTGTTATGTATAGTTTATCTAACCATTAATAGAAGTACCATTTGGATGATAACACCAAAACTGGGGTTGTGAGCTCCAAAATCTTTATTTTATTAGCATTACAAAAAATTTTAATTTCTATTAAATAATTAAAAAGTAAAAATTTTGGAGCTCACAACCCCAGTTTTGGTGTTATCATCCGGATGGTACTTCCATTAATAATGTGATGAACTGTACATAGCAAGCACATGAGAAGTTTTTAATACTCTTAATTTTTCTAAAAACTAGATAAATATCAAAAACACATGAAATCCATATAAATCCATATGGGATCCACATAAATCCTTATAGATTATCCACATGGAAAATCCACCTGGATATCCAGGTATATATTTTCAATAGGGAAGTTACGTAGTAAGTATCATAAGAGTTTTTCCTAATAGATCATCATTTAACTTAACTTTAAGTTAAGTCCTTGGTTGAACGAAACAATTTTTTTGCTTTATTATGATTAAATAAAATAGTCTTGACTTTATTTGATTGATCTCAGTTCTTTTTTATCTGTAACTAGCAAGATCAATGCGCGCTCCTCGCGCTCTGTTTTATATTAAACATTTTTATAGGTTAGAAACAAATTATCACGCGCGTCCCGCCATACATCTCGTAATCTTATTGACCAATCGACGACCAATCAGAGAACAAATAGAATGATGATTCCTCTCTTTTTTAAAGTAGGATTACGCTGCAGAATATATCAAACTTGCCTAACTTGTTACTTTTTCAAAAGTCAATTTTTTTAGAGATTTTATATACATTCATATTTTATATATTTTTACATATAAAGATCGATACATTTAATACTTATCGTGTTTGAAAGAATTTTTAAAAATCCTTATTGAAAACTTTCAAGTAAGATCTCCGGTACAACCTTATCTGTGATTTTGCACACGAATTTCTAAAATGTGATTAATAGCTATAAAATATATAATATATTGTATGACATATTTAGATATTATAATGAATATACATAATACATATTCAAAGTACACAATTTATTGTAATGTTTGATTAGAAAATCTATTTGATTAAAAATTATAGTTTATTTAAAGAAATTAAAATTGTTAAATTTATTAAGTTATATTTTCCTGCTGAAAAAACTCAATTGAGTGCTCATTACATAGAGAAAATTATTACCTACCGATTTGGTTTGTATATGGACTATACAATGCCAACATTGTCTATGTACTACGCGAGTGGCTACTGATAAAAAAATCGAACAAAAAAATCGAGTAACGAAACAGAGAAAGCAGATACAACGTTATGGTGTAAATATTTCTGGACCAATGGGTAATATTAATGTTTTTATAGCTAAATGGTAATATATAGTTATATAAACTGTTGTCAATAATAAGATTATTAATTACAGCAACTCTCAATACTGGCACTGGAAATACCCATCTGAATAAATTCCTGTCATCATTTGAAATACCAATATTTCATCCAAACGCGTATAAAACGCACGAGAAAGAAGTGGGTATCACAGCCAAGGAGATGGCTGGAGATGCGTGTATAGAAGCTACTCTTCTAGAGCGGGAACTTACAATAAAAAATGTTACAGAAGTTCAAAAACTTTTGTGATTATTATGCGAATAATTGGTGAATTTGCGTCGCGTATGGTTCACTCGTTGCCGAATTATTTTTTTAAAATTGCAATCGAATATTTATAATCATGTAATCGAGATTTTTTTATTTATTGTGTTTTAGTTGTATCGTAATCAATTTATTTAGAGTGATTATCAATTTTAATTCATTTACACTCATATCAAAAAAAGGTATTAAAAATGCGATTATATACCATGAGTTATAATGTAATGCAGATAATAATGTAATTGAGATTTTTTTTATTTTATACATTTTTTTATATCGTAATCAATTTATTGACAATGATTTTTATGAATTTTGATGAACTTATACTAAAATGATTTTACTGTCATATCTAAAATTTTAAATGCGACTATATACCATGCGTTATAATCGAGCGCAGATAATAATGTAATTGAGATGTTTTATTGTATACATTTTTTATATCGTAATCAATTTATTTACAGTGATTTTTATAAAGTTTGATTAATTTCTAATAACACGATTTTACTCATATATACAAAAGTTAGTTTAGAAAATATTGTGTACCATAAGTTATGATATATAAAATTAATTATTATAATAAATAAATGAACACACGATTTCAGATAAAATTATGTGTATTGAAAATTATTTCCACTGACACATCTTGTTTCCTTCCTTTCAGGCCTGAATACTTACAAAATAATTTCATATTCCCAAGCATATGTGACATAGATCACGCGAAGGTAACAAATTGTTAGAATAGCTGCTACATATGACTAACAATAAGAGGAACTGGTCGTGAATACGACAGTCTTTCAGGATCAGCTGCTCTAATTGGATATTTTTTTAAAAAAGTTCTGTCGTTCGTATAAAAAAATCGCAAATGCCGCATGTGTGATTTGGGGCATAATCGTGAAGATCATGATTGCAGGCTTAATTTTGAAGGTTCAGCTAAGGCAATGGAACCAGCAGCTTCCGCTGAATTATCAAATCAAAATCCGATTTTCAAAGCTTGCAACGTTGAACTTGGTATCATGATCGGAGACAACGATGTTACTTCCATATCAGGTATTCGTGCAGGCAGCAATCACGATGTCATAAAACATTCGGACAAAAATCACACAAGCAAAGTTGTATCCAATGAATTGTAGAAAATCAAAAAAGATCATAAGGAGCTTACAGCAAATTCGATTAAATATCTGAAACGATGTTTCACCTACTGCGTATCACAGAATACTGGTAATGCAACTGAAATGGCTGCAGCGATAAAGAATATTCCATATCACAGTTTTAATGATCATTCGAATTGTGGTAATTGGTGTGGTTATCGTCAAAATCCCTAAACATACAAGCATTCTACAATTGAAAACGGCTTCACAGAATCAAAATTATTCGATGCCATTAAAATTAGCCAGTAAAACTGATAGATTCGCAGCCGGAGTATTGAGTAATGCCAAGGAAAGCTTGAATACAGTAATAGCGAGTAAAGCCCCAAAAACACGTTTTTATGGGGGATCGATATCGTACGATGCTCGATTGGCATTTGCGATCAATAAAAAGAATACAGGAGAAAAATTTGCAAATCGTTTGTCTACAAAGCTATCGCTATCTACATCTATATACTCTGCAAAGTATTATAGAGCGCTGGATTCTCGAGTCGATAAAAGATACGTAAAATCACTGTCCAAGGACTTTAAAAGAAAACGTATGTTTCTTTAAAAAAAAAAAAGAAATTATAACTGCGACACAAAAAAGAAGCCGTCGAAGGCCCTGAGACTTATCAATCAAATGTAGATCTTTTGAATGCCGATGCTCCTCCAATTTTAAACGTACTTGATAATATTAACAACCGTAAAATTGTTTTTTTCGATCAGAGGCTTTGCAAGAATTTTATAAATTTTTATGCGATTTACAAGGGAGATGCGTTTTAGTCGCACACAATTGCAATTTTGACTGCCCGAGATTGTTAGCAGCAATTGAAAAAACGTTTCTTGTAAATCATTATAAGACAGTAGTTTATGGGTTCGCTGATACCTTGCCCCTTATAAAAAAAGCTACAGGACTCACTAAAAAAGAGGAAAACAAATTAGAAAATCTTGCCAATCTCTATAATATATCAACTGCTAATGCACACAACGCAATAAATGACGTTACTATGCTCGAGCAAGTAATGATAAAGCTGGGCATTTCATCGCAAAAAATAATAGACAACACTTTGTTGTGGGAGAAGGCAATCGAACTAAAAAGTTATATGAAAGATTTACCGATTAAGTTACAAGAATTGGAGGGATTAAAGTCATGCACTTCGCTTGCGACGCGAAAAAAATTGTTGCTGCTCATATTTCTTATGAATCAATAATTCAGACTTACAAAGACAATAAATTGGCTGGATTAATAAATCTTTTTGGTGAAAATGAAAATGGACTGGTTGCCGTTACAAAAAGTAGACCAACCGTTAAAAAAATTTCTGAATTTTTAGAAAAATTTTTAGTTACAAGCTCTCAATAATAATAATATCTTGATTTAGTTATTTTCGATTACTTTGTTGTTTCTACGTATTTTTATTGTTATGTATATATTATTATTGTTTAATTAGATCAACGACTAAAAAATGTTCCAAAGAAATCCAAAGTACATGTTACGTACATTATAAATGTGCTATATTTCTGAAAATAATAATTAATATGAAATGTTATTATTACTAAATATTTAAATAAACAAAGAAAATTATTCCTCTTCTGTTTTCCTTATCCCATTTTATTAACAATTAACAAACAATAATTTTTTTTCCGAACGTATGAATTTCAAATGGTGCGCGCTATGCCGGGTATTGCGACGTTACTGCTATCATAGGTAATTGAGGTTAACGCAGCGAAAGAGAGCATTTTCTAGGAGAAAACGTATTAATTACATATCTTTCAGGTACCTAATCGATTTCTACGAGTTATTATATTGTTCCTTAGATATTAATTGACTATTTATCAAAGTTTTAGTACAATCTGTTCGTTAATCCCTGGCGGAAAAAATCACTGTTTTTTTCTATTTTTTTTTGTTTTTTTCTGCTTTTTATTGTTTTATTCTGTACTTTTATGGTTGTAATTTGAATATTTATGTTGAAATTTGTTAAAAAATGTACAAATTTGTAAAAAGTTATAAAAAAATTTGTATAAAACTGTTTTTTTTTCACCGAAATTGGAAATTTGAAACAATAAAATGTATTAAAATGCAGAAAAAAAGCAGAAAAAAAGCAGAAAAAACAGAAAAAAACAGTAAAAAGCATGAAATAATGAGAAAAAATTGGTAAATGCGATTAAAAACTAATTAAATCACATAAAAATAGTTCAATATAAGTGAAAAATAATAATTTATGGAATTTTTAAAAATATACAGACTGCACTGCCTCATCTCACATGTATTTATATTCAACTGATTCTTGCATACAATGTTTAGTATATAAGACCGTTCAATTACAAATATAATTAGTAGTAACTTGAACTGTCTTATATACCAACCATCGTAAATTCTTAGCGCTTGCGGGTGAGAAAAGCCGGTCGCCACCTGGCGGTCAGTCCGAAAATCTCAGTTTGTTTAACCTATATGTTGTTTTTGTCTTTTTATTGATTATTACTGTTTTTTTATGTTTTTTTCTGTTTTTCTCTGTTGTAATTGGTTTTTATTTGATTTTTTCTCTTTTTCCCTGTTTATTTTTGTTCCAATTTTCCAAATCCGGATAGATAATGACAACTTTATACAAAAATAAACAATAAGCAACAGATAATAATAGAAAAAAAAACAGAAAAAAACAGAAAAAAACAGTGACTTTTTCCGCCAGGGATTGCTGTGTATTTTGTCTAGGAAGGTTAAAAAAATCGGACTGCCCATAAGACACCGTGTTAAATCACGAAAATTTGTTCGATTAAATTCTCTTCTTATAGGTACCCAAGGTGGCTGAAGTTTTGTGAGGCAAGTTTATTACTAATAATAAGTGCATCTTAATTTTTCTATCTACATCCGTTCGTTAATTCCAAAGCAGATGAACCTCCTTAAAAAATAGGCAAAAATTGCAAAAATTGCTTGCAACCTCAACTTTGACCAGCTAGAACCCGAAGTCAACTGAAGGAATCGCCCTGAAATTTTTTTGGGAATCAGGTACAACATATAGAGCATATATGTACAGTTTGGGCAAAAATTAAAATTTTCATCTTCGATTTCACACAGAACCATCCATTAGGGGTGTGCGAGTACCCGAAAAACTCGAGTCGGGTCGTCGAGTTTTTTTTCGAGTTCGAGTCGAGTACTCGAAAAAATTGAGTACCCGAACTTATCGAGCTACTCGAAATTTTCGATCTACTCGAGTTTTCTGAGTTACTCGAAATTATCGGGCCTTGAATAATTGGATATTTGGATATTATATTATTAAATATAGTAAAATTATAACTTTTTAATGTATTCTGACGCATATGGCACTCGGCAATTTGGTCAAAATTTAAACTTTGTTGTTAAAAGACATAAGTGAATAAAAAAAATACTGGCTGATTCTGCATGTAAAAAGGATAATAAAAGGTATCCACGTTTTTTTTCTGTAAACCTAATAGTTTTTGAATTAAAAATATAAATAAACTTGATTTTTTCAATATTAAGTTATTTTTAATTCAAAAACTATTAGGTTTACAACAAAATTATAGATAGCTTCTTTTATCCTTTTCACATGCAGAATCAGCTAGTATTTTTTGGGCGCCAGGTCCGTTTTGAACCCAGTTAATGTATATCGCACGGGCATGCTTGTTGCATCTTGTCTGTGAGCCTGTGTTTGTTAAGTCACATAGACATGGTGCATACATAATATCGTCGCTCCGTACTAAGACTAGCACAGTTCAAATTTTCAAACGAAAACTAGCATAACTCACGATTTTCCGCAAAGAGTAGCTCAGATCAGAAATGCGGTCAAGAGTAGCACTACTCGCGACTTTATATTACTTAAAATGTGAGTATTTTAGGTTTTTATTGGGTTATTTTGTTGGTTAAGTTCATGAAAACCTTGGACAAAGACAGACAAACCTCAACGTTTAAAAAGATTTTGGAAATTTTAGAAGTTTTCTAAACAAAGTGAATAATTTAAAAAAATGTTTGTAAAAAATTATTGTATTTGTGAAAACAATTTTAAATTCGGTAATAAGTTATAAATTGTAAATATTTAAAAATGTTCATTAGGGACAGTTTCGCAAAAATCGGGAAATTTTTATAGAAATTCGTTGTTTAAGTTGTGAAAAAGTTTGAGTTGTGCTAGTCTTCGCGGGAAATTTTGAGTTGTGCTATTTATGACGGAAAATTTGAATAGTGCTACTCTTTGTAGGGAGCGACGATATAAACACACATAAAATTGTTGCGTTACATTGTATATAATACATTGAACACGGCTGGCCGGTTATATTGTCGGCCCTAAAAATAGCGTATTTTAAAGTGTGAACAAAAATGTTAAACAAGTCTCCCTATAGTAACCTACACTGTAAAATAGTATATTGTGTGCCAAGGGTGTATAGTGGGCTTTCTTAAGTCGAGTGTAGAGTTTACAGTACAAGTCAAGGCGAGTTAGCCTGAGCCGCAGACGAGTACTGCAACCACACGAGGCCAAAAAGCCCTTGGTGCACACCATATTTTTTGTAACGCATGTACTGACTTTCGCGTTTTTAGAAGATTTGCCAATGAATTGAGTAGCGGGCGCAATAGTATATTTCAACTTTTCGCACGTGTATTGAACGTTATTTTTTTATACAAGGGCGGAAAATGTGCTTGAACGCACGCGAAGTGCGTTTTAGTGCATTTTAAAAGTGGGTATTCTAAAATCTAAACTTTCAAAAAGTGCATTTTACGCACACTGTATCGAAAAAGTACTTATACGCCCGCTACTCGAACTTAGCGGGCGTAATAGTATATTGTGTACCAAGGGCGTAAAGTGGGCTTTTTTAGGCCGAGTGTGGATTTTGCAGTACGAGCCGTAGACGAGTACTGCAAAATCCACGAGGCCAAAAAGCCCACTTAGCCCTTGGTGCACACCATATTTTATGTAATGCGCGGACGTATTTTCGCGTTTTTTCGTACGTGTTAAGAGGGACTGATGTGACTATTTTTTGACACGGCAACCGTGCTCTTGTCTTGTTCAAACATTATATAAAATAAATAAATAATGCAAATTTATCAAAATCAACTTTTTTTTTTTAAATTACAAAATCGAAAATCGTTCGCGTGTTACATAAAATATGGTGTGCACCAAGGGCTAAGTGGGCTTTTTGGCCTCGTGAGTAGTATATGGGCCACTATATGAAGAGACAGGGGCGTGGCCTAACTGACGTCACCGCTTCCGTGGCTGACGCCAGGTGTTTATGTAAACAAACACCATGTTTATATAAACAGTAGCTGATAAGATCAATAAACATGATTTACGACCGCTACTGTAAGAGTGACGTCACCAGTCTCTGGTGTCAGGTGTAAAGCCCATGTTTATATCAACAGTAGCTGATAAGGTCAATAAGCATGATTTACGACCGCTACTGTAAGAGTGTGTCATCGATGGGTGAACTACTTTGTTTATTTATAAATAATTATAAATAATTTGTAAACAAAAGCTATATCACCCATATGATGCCATAAGGTTAACATGATTTACGACCGCTACTGTCATAAACAGTCTGTCATCGATGGGTGACTTTTATTTGTTTATTTATAAATAATTATAAATAATTTGTAAACAAAAGCTATATAACGCATACGATCCCAGCCCTCCCCCTTTTACCCAAGCAGACCCGAGCGCGACTCTCTCTCTCTCTCTCTCTTTCTTTCGCTGTCTACTCCATACCGGCCCCGAGCTCGAACGCACGTGTGCGACTCTCGCTATACCAGCCCGTAGCCCCCTCCTTTTACACTATAGTAGCCCCTGAGCTCTGACGCGGTGGCTCCCGCCGCTGCTGTACTGGACCCGTTTCTCTCTCTCTCTCTCTCTCTCTCTCTCTCTCTCTCTCTCTCTCTCTCCCCTCTCTACGCCATACTCGCGCTCGTCCGCCAAAGCCGCCGTATACCTGACGTATACCTGCTGTTTGGCTTTTATTGCCCTAGCGCCGACTCTGATCCTTTCTGCGCTGTAAAGAGAGAGAT
>JAZHPH010000261.1:9518-41933 GCA_037356405.1 Nasonia oneida | reverse complement strand
TCTCTCTCTCTCTCTCTCTCTCTCTCTCTCTCTCTCTCTTGCGTCACACGTACGCGCTCGACTCGGTTCCCGTCGGTCGACGCGCGGCCAGTGTGATCTCTCTCTCTCTCTCTCTCTCTCTCATGCGCGCGCGGGCTATGCCTCTCGCTTGTGGCAAGCCCAACCTGCTGCTGCCGTGCAGCTAGGGTTTTCTCGCTCATGCTCTCTCGCACACACGCGCGTCTCCTCGCACTGCTCTTTCTCCCTCTCCCTCTCTCTCTCTCTCTCTCTCTCTCTCTCTCGCGCGCTCTCTCTATCGCGTGCGCTGGTTAGACGCCTCACGCAGAAGACGTCTAGGTTTGCTCCCGCACTGTACACCGACACTCGTCTTTCGTGTTCGCTCTCCGTCTCTCTCACTTAAACACGCAGAGAACTCTCGGATTTCCCGCTCGTTCTCGCGCTGACTCTCCTCTCGTACTCGCCGGGCCCGCGCTTCTTGCTGGCTTCCGATTGGCTGCCAGTCCGCGCGGATAGCGAGCCGCGCATCGGCACCCGCTGATTGGCTCGCGACATACGGAGGACCGATCAGCGCGCGCGCCGAAGAGGCTCGCTCTCGCGCCAACGATGCTCACTCTCGCGGCGACGATGACAGCTAGCCCGTTCCCCAAATTTGAGGACAGGCCGGCGCCGACAACAACACGTCGACTCGCTTGTTTATTCCGCGCACTCAGGGCTTGGCCGCATCGAACGAGATTCGTCGTATCGGCGCGGCTGCGACGTTTGCAACGTCGCAATGTGAACAATATGAAAGTTTATAAGTGTCACGCGCCAAATTGCTCAAGAAAATCATCGGATATTAGAGTAGCTCTACATAAAATTCCGAAAGATCATGATATTAGAATACAATGGGTCTAGAGCTGTAACCTAACCAAAAGAGTTAGGGAGCAAAATATTTATCTGCAGCTGTAATCGCATCAAAAAAAGTAATTATTTTCCAAGTAAGCATTATTATTGTATAATTTATAATATATACAATAATAATGCTGCGTGAGAGAGAAATAGTGATTGAACGAGCATAAGTGAATTGTGTAGTAAAGATACAACACAAAAAAAATCTGTTATCTTTAATGAGAAATGATTAGAACCTAATTGCATATATGGAAGTTTCTTTTCAATTGCTGCACAGTTTAATGAAAAGAATTTCAATTTGTGAAGAGTGACTATCAAAAAAGTTCTCTAATACATTACAGGAAAGAATTGTTCTGTACTTGTGCAAAATACGTTCAAATTTGTCATTTAGATTTTTAGCCGTTTTTGGATTAACACGGCAAAGTTGTTCTAATAATTTTTTTTATAAAAGTTTTTTAAAAACATGTGACTAAAAAAAAATTGCACATAATAATAAACAAATAACTACACATACATATTTCATTTCTGATATAATATAACTTTATTAATATCACTGTAAAATATGAAATTATATTTTTAAGTAATTTTTACTTAACATATTGCGCACTTATAGTACGTTATATCATTAACTGTCTATAGTTATTTATTACCTATGTTTTTGAGAGAAAAAAAGCATTTTCTTTCGACATTGTAAAGCTCACACATTTTACTCTGAGCATTTCACCACACTTGCGGCTAGTACCTGGAAGTTGCATTAAATTATTGCGTTATTAAAAACAAGTTGCATTATTACAAATCGATAAAAGTAAAAGTTTAACGTTCAAATATGCTGAATTTTTATGTTGAAATGGATTGTCCACAGACAGTTATCTGAGTGCCTTGAATCGCGATTATTTATTGATTTATTTCAAACAGATTATGGCAAGGGCCACAGTATGCAGACTGGCTCGATTAAGCTCACTGATGACATCAGACTGGCTATCGATCGTAAGAGGATTACCCTCCTCTTTCTTTTTGATTTCTCAAAAGTATTTGATATGGTGTGTCATGCGCAGCTCCTCAAGAAGCTCCTATCTCTTGGCCTCGTCAAACCAGTCATCAGATGGATAGCGTCCTACCTCTCTGGAAGAGAATAGGCTGTTACTGATGACAAAGACATAATGTCTCGTTTCCGCCCCCTTAACAGGGGAGTGCCGCAGGGCTCTGTCCTTGGCCCGCTGTTCTTTTCTCTCTACATCAATGACATCAGCCTGTGTCTCTACCCTGATGTTCAGCATATTATATATGCAAATTTATTCTCAATGCCCTCTTGAGGAGTTGGATGCGCTCTCCAGAAAGATGAGCGAGATTTCTGAACGTATAAACGGCTGGGCTATACGAAACAGACTAAAACTCAATGTCTTGAAAACGAATGCCATTGTCATTGGCTCCCCATACTACATTAACAAACTGTCCACTGTAGCCAATAGCTTTATGTACGTAGGAGGTGTTAGGATCGATTATGAGTCTTCAGTGCGCAGCCTAGGTGTCAACCTGGATTCCAAACTTAACTGGAAGGAGCATGTCTCGCACTTATGCAAACGTGCTCATTCCCTTATGTATCGGCTCTTTAAGTTCCGCAGATGTACTAACCTCTGGCTGCGCAAGCATCTCATCATGATACTTCTTTTCCCAATCATTGACTATTGCTCTCTCGCCTTCGTGGATATCTCGCAAGAGCTTGACACGAAACTGCAGAGGCTGGTCAATACGGAAATTCGTTACATTCATGGTCTAATGAGAGACGTGCATATAACACCTTATAGACGAGAGCTGGACTGGCTAACTACTGCTGCAAGATGTGACTACTTTGCTGGTAATCTATTTAAAAAACTCTTTAAGACTGGTGTACCTGGTTACCCGCTGGGCTTCCTTGATATCACACACGCACACCCAAACACCTACTCTACTCTCACTGCCTATTGGCCTCTTTTTGTATTAAAAATATTATTGAATAGTGTACAACATACTGTACGTTTAATAAAGCCTTATTTAAGATAAAAATATCTTATGTGGCCCTTCTTGTGGCATTTGTAGCATATCGGTCCCTTTTCGCTACTGCTCTGCTGCTTGTCTGGCTGGTTTTTTCCGTGGTGTGGTTTTCCTCCGCCTTTCAGTTCTTTCTTGAAGGCTCCTAACTGCTCGTCCAGCATTTTGCTGAACATCGTCGCTAGCTGTTCGTTGGAGTTGCTGGGCGTCGCTAATGCCACTGCTGCCACTGCTGCCACTTTTGTAGGTTTCGCTGTCGCTGACTGTACTGCTGTTGGCGATGTATATGCTAGGTTTGAATATAGCGTGCCTGCGGGAGTTGGAGGTGCTCTGTAGTCCTTTCCGCTAGCTACTACAGTTTCTGCTTCCGTTCCCACCTCTAGAAAGCTATCCCAGTCGAAACAGTTTCTGCGAGGTGTCAGTAGCTGTAATTCTGGTCGCAGATTCTTGTGTAGAATATATAGCGCCTTGTCGACGGTTGGAGGCGGTTTCGTCTCCTCCATCATCCCCAAGAGGCAAGTCACATAGTCGCGCACGGGTTCGTGCGCGCCCTGATATCTTTTTTCTACGTCAGAGGCTAGGCGTTGTTGTAACCGCCTGTTAGTTCCGTACCAGCGCAGTACTACGCCGCGAATATCCTCCCATCTCTGCCACTCGTCTCTGTTGTTATGACACCACTCGGCTGCCTGACCTCTAAATACGTAAGGCAGTGCAGCTAGTTTTTCTTTATTTGACATCTCCGCGTTCGCCATATTCTGCTCCGGCTGGCTCAAAAATCTCTCTTTCCTTTCTGCGCTCGTACCTGCGAATCGCATGCCCATTTGCGCACCGTTCCGACGATATCTCTTAACTTATTTTCCGGGGTCGTCGGGGCATTCAGCTTCCTTAGCCCTCTCGCGAGATCTCCTCTGATGTTGCTGTCTGACCAGACATTTTTCGGAGTGGCAGGCATGCTTGTCGTCGCGCAGATTTTCTAGATGCTGCATCATGCCTGGTGGCATGACGTATTCTTTCCCATCTATCCCTGTGATTGTTTCAGCCTTTTCTTGTTTGACTCCCTATACTAGGCTGCTTGTTTCGGGGGATCTACTCTCTCTTCCTCGCCGACTTCTGGTCTGATCGCTCGGCCTTTATATCTACTGGATCCAGGTACAGTGACGGTTCGAAGTCATTCTGACTGTATTCGCCTGTCAGCCACCACTGGATTCGTTCGACCTTGACACCTGCGTCTCCATCTCGACGCAGGTCTAAATTAACCAGTGCGGTGCGCAATCCTTCCTCCCCCAAATCTAGTAGCCAGTCAGCAACCTCTCCTTCTTTATCTTCGAGCATATTGTCGTCTTTATTCTGATGTTATTATCTGTTATCTCTATATCTTCTTTAATCTTCAATAGTTTTCTTCTTCAATTTTTGCATGCGCTCTTACAATGCTATTTACGTCCGTCATGCGTGCGCGTATTCGCAATCCCTAATCTGCGAGACTCAATTTCCCTTTCGCTCGGTTTTAGTTTTCGTTCGTTTTACGCTACATAATATTTTAGTTCTTAACTTCTATTTCTTTAAACTAGTAAAATCATGTTCAAACCTGCCTCCAAAGATCAAATGATACGGTATAACTTTCAGAGCCGATGACAGAACCCTCTTGCGGCGCCTTAATTTGCGAATTTTAGAAAACCAAATTATGATTACAACGTCATCTATCTGTCTTATGATTCTAACACTCAATCATAGTAGTATTTCTCATTTATCGTTTATAGTATATATTCTCTGTGAGATCAGCCGGCCAAAATTTTTTTCTTCTACAACTCGCGGTAGATATGTTCTAAAAAGTGTTTCCAATGCCCCTGAATTTTATCAGATTTTTAAATTACTTTATTCCAAAATGGCATGGTGCCAAAGATGTCAATTTTGGAATGTTTTGGGTTTTTAGCATGATTTAATTAATTTATAGCTCCTCAGGGAAGCATTTTTTAGATATAACATATAGACACTTTTTTTTGTAAAATTTTCTTAAATTTTCATTAAAAATATTTTCAAAGTCATATATATATATATATATATATAGTTCCAAAGTAGTACTTTTTTAGTCCCAAAGTACTTGTACAAGTGCAGTAATATCACAAGCAGAAGCCTCTATGCTAAAAATTAATTTAGCAGTATATAATGCTAAAATATGATTTAAATACCACTATATGCCTAACAACAATATGTTTATGTGCAACGCTCACCACCAACAGATTTATAGAGTTAGTTTGCATAAAACGAAAGACATTTTTGCAATAAAAAGTTGATATTGCATGGGTATTCCTTACTAGAAATATGCATCTTTTTAATAACTTATTAAAATGCAGTGTTCCGATAATATATAATTGACAATTCATTGCTTGCACTGGATAATTAGCAAAGAAATCATAAAACTTTGATCTCTTGCATTACTAAGATACATACTTATGTCACAGAACAGAGTAAATAAATTATATATACTTTCAAAAATAACCTAATAATTTTTAAAGCTCCTACAATACCATTATTAATTATATGATTTTTATTTATATTTGGCCAGAGAAAATTTACTTAAGAAACAAGCCTGATGTTTAGTCCATTTCCTGGCGAAAAGAATCACATGATTTATCAGGTGACTATTTAGCGTGATTTCTTACGTAAGAAATCACATTAAAAATTACGTCAGAATCACTCATAAAATTGAAGTATTTGTTCTAATTAAAATAAATTATTTTGTTTTTACTAAATAATTATGAAAAATGTATTTGTTGATGCTAATCCAAATAAATTGACTGCAAAAAAATAAAAAAAAATATTTATCTTAATCGAGGATTGAACCCTGATCTTCAACTTTACAATCCATTATCTTACTCTTAATAATAACTATAGTGCAATTCACCTCACTCCTAACGTCGCTCGGTTAAAATATATATTGCAATAGTAATAAAATTCAAGTTTTGTTGAGATCGTTTTTCCTAATGTCAATTCGTAATAGGGGTGAAATTAAAAATTTTAAATAACGAAGATTTGAAGCACGAAAATTACGCGATAATTTATAATAGAAGATAAAATTTTGAAACTAAAAATATTAAAAAACCATAAGTCAAAAAAATAAATTTTTAATTCTAAATTTAAAACAAAAATATTCTAAACTCTTGTTATTTTATATTTTCTAATATTTCAATTCAACATTTTCGTTTTAGAAATTGTTTAATTTCAGTTTTTTAATTTTTGCCATTCATGCTTTAATTTTTTCGAATTTTAATTTTTCTAAATTTTTGCTGCCAAGTAAAATTTTAGTAAACAAATAGAAAAATATGATGTTTCATTATTATCTAGTAAACAACATAAAATTTTTATATTATCAAAAAAGTTATCTATGCATACAGTTATTTATTACTGGCGAGAACATTGACGTGATTTTGTTATGTATTTCAATTTCATAGTTTTTACATCAATTCGTCACTGTCGATGTGACATTTGTTTAAAAAAGAGGTGAAAAAATTCATGCTGCAAATCACTTAAACCAATAAATTAGTGCAGGAATACCTGATAAAAATGAAAATAAAAAATAGATTATTTGCTGTTGTACGACAATTTATGATACATGTATGATACTATGGATGTACTTATTTTAAAAGGAATTGGAAATTATTTTTATTCTAAAAGTCAATTAAATGATAACCACATGCTTGAATTCAACACCATTTTGAAATTTTACTCGATTTTTGATATGCAATCTGCAGTTAATTTTCAATTGTCTAATATTCAACCTATTGATAGACCTAAAGAATATATTCAAATACTTTTTCTGGTTCAAGTACAAACTGTAACGGACGGAGAGGAGACGAGTCGGAAAGCGAAAAAAAGTAGACGCGGGCTTGAACCGCGGACCCCGAGATTAACAAGCGCATGCTATGCATCGTAGTACGGCTCGGCGGACTCTTATCGCTGACTCGTCTTTGCTGCTCGCGTTGCAGACGTGTGCGTCTGTGACAAAACAGACACTGGATTTGTTTGTGGTACAAAGACAATGTAATACGAATTTTTAATAGCATTAACAAAAAAAGGCTACATAATGATCATAAAATTTGTATTAATAGGCTGTTTCCAAATAAAGATAATTTACGCATATCTTTTGAACAAGTACAGTATTAGACTAATTATTATGATTGCGGTGTTTTTGCTATAGTATTTGCAGTAACTGTTGTATTTAATATTTGTCCATGCAATGTTCAATTTAATATTAGTAAAATGCGAGATTGTGAAATGATTAGAATGTATGATACATTAAATTTATCATTTTTTCAAATATCAAAAGATCATAAAAGAAAAATTTATTTTGAAACAATTGTTCAAATTTCAATTATAAGAAACGTCACTCACGCAATGAAATTCGCTGCATTTAAATTATATTTTGATATAATTAATATTATATTATTAATTATAAACAGCAATCATTAACTCTTTTAGAAGCCAACACAAAGAAAAAGTAAATCCTAAAATCAATCAAAAAATAGATAATAAAATAATAAGTTTAGCTCATAAAGCAACTAATAATTGTAATCATCATTTTGAAAGAATCATACTGATGGATGTAGATAACAATGATATTGTATATTCATTAAATCAAAATAGCAACTTTATTAAAACGAAAATTTAATTAAAACAGTATAATATTTTATAATACCTTATCGATAATAGATCAATAGATAGGATATTATAAAATACACAGATAATAGATCAATAAATAATTGATTTGTTTTTTTCATATAGCCCATACTTATTATTTAAATTCATTTGTCACATTAACGTTGAAGTGTATTCAACTGATACTGTGTTAAATATTTATTTAAATGTACATTTTTTAAAATGAATTATATTGATGTAATTTTTAGTATTAGATACGTTTAGAATTGTGCATAATTTTAAATATTTTGATATTTCAACACTATAATATGTATATATGTATGTGTGCGTATGTATATATATATATATATATATATAAATATATATATATATATATTTATTTATTTATTTATTTATGTATAAGTAAGGCTTCAAAGTTATTTATAGTTTATGAATAATCCTTTTCAAACTTTTAAAAATTGTTATTAACTATTTGTTGATTTATTTCCAATTCACCCACATTTTAATATAATAGAGGAAGAGGATGACTTCAGATTTGTTAATATTTTTATAAATGACTTTTGACATGATTTTTCACGTGAAAAATCACGCTATGTAGTTACGTAATTCATTACGTAAGAATTCAAACAATCTATCACGTAATTGATTGTGTGATAAATCACGTGATTTTCCTCGTCAAGGTTGTTAAATAAAATGCAATCCCTTTGGTATTATATTTAGTACACCACATCGCATAAATTTAAATAATTAGTATTATGTTTTAATTTTATAATGCAATTACTTTTAAAATAAAATTATATTTAAATATTGATATATTTTTTTATTATTGTTTTTGTTTCATATTTCTATTATCATAAATTTGTGGAATATATATATATATATATATATATATATATATATATATATTTAAAACTTGAATCAATGTTTAAATAGAACGAGCTAGTATTAATTATTGACTATCCAAAATTTTATTCCTTGCAGGCTCCTTATAAAATGTTTTTAAATGTATAAATTTATCAACAATTTATGTAGAAGTATTTTAGAAACGAAAAAACTTCTATACTTTTAAAACGTGATAAATATTGTTCTACCCTATTGATAAATCTCAGGTGAGATCTCACCTGAGATCTCATGACATAATCTCATCTGACCACGTGCGTGAATTAACGAAGTTCCGCAGCTGAAAAAATTCTAAGTTTGGTGGGGAAAAAATTACTCTTAAGACCGTGTTTTTTTGCGTTTCAGAAATTTTTTTATCGTTCTAGATAGTTCGAAAGTTTTTATTGATAACAAATTTACTTATAATGATCTATACATCTAATTTTTATACAAATATTTTACAAATTGTGCAGAAACGTGCTACTATAACAATTTTTACTCAACTGCTTTGGTTCACACTTTCGCAGTGGACTCTACGGCTGTGGCGGCTTAAAAAAATCATACGAGTACTGATATGAAAACCATATATCCATTAATTAAGATAAAAACCACTTGATTTCTTGTTTTATTAAGTTGAAACAAGCCTACATGAAAAATTTAAGTCCTCTAACTGTAATAGCTTTCGAGTAACTTCAAAAAAAATATTCTTGATCAACTCCGTGTACTTGTTTTACATTTTGTTTTCGGTGTTTCTCGAAAACTATCAGAGCTACAGAGCTGAATATTTATATGTAAAGTTGTTTGAAAACTAAACAATAAATGAAGTGGTTGTTTTTTTTAACAAATAGATTTATCTTTCACATATTATTATGCATATGATTTTTTTGAGCTGCCACACTATAGGGTTCACTGCGTAAGTGCGATCCAAAGCAGTTGAGTAAAAACTGTTACGATAGACTGTTTCTACACAATGTGTGATACATTTGTGTAAAAATTAGATGCATAATTCACTATAGTGCATTTTAAACCATAATATCAAATATTCAGTATATTACCTTTGAACAGATCTTACACTGACATGTGATTATTTTTATAGAATCATGTCACTGGTTATAATTGACACATAGAGATCGCCTGTTTTATGTAATAGAAGATAAGTATAATTTATTTTGTGCTTAGCATACATTTCTAACGCCAATTTCCAATTAAAGAATTATTGAAATTAAAATATTTCTGATTTTTAAAATAAATTTATAGAGTAACGGACGTGGTGTACTGAGTAATCAGAGTGAAATCAAAGAAATTATTGTACTAATATCACATGAGAATCAACGCAGAATTATTCACTAATCTCAACGTGTAATGATATATTATACAAATTTTTTAACTTTACTCAAGAATAGTAAAATAAGGGCAATTATCACATGACATTTTGCGTTTGTGGTGCAAATTAAAATATAACAAATGAAACACATTGCGAATGAATATTAGAAACTAGTTTGGTTTTTGGGGTGTATATTAAATAAATGTTCAGACTGACCATGATAACTCTTGCCCAAGCAAATTCAGCATATACGCATGAAACCGATCTCTAGATACATAGTATCTCCAATAAGCTGAAATAAATAGAAGCTGGCTTAAACACAAAGAGCCATTGAGTCCACTGCGAAAGCGTGAACCAAAGCAGTTGAGTAAAAATTGTTATAGTGGCACGTTTCTACACAATTTGTAAAATATTTGTATAAAAATTAGATGCATAGTTCATTATAAGTAAATTTTTTATTAATAAAAACTTTGGAAATGTACATTTGGTAAATACGTAGAACGATTCAAAATCGCCTGAAACGCATAAAAAACAGGGTTCTACAAGTAGAATTTTTCCCATGGAATTTAAAATATTTTTAGCTGTGGGACACAATTAGTCGGATTTTGCGTATCTTCCAAAATTAAAAATTATTTAAATGCTTCTTTTGGGAACTATCTAGAACGATAACAAATTTTCTGAAACCCATAAAAAACACGGTCTTAAGAGTAATTTTTTCCCCACCAAACTTTGAATTTTTTCAGCTGCGGAACTTCGTTAATTCACGCACGTGGTCAGATGAGATTATGTCATGAGATCTCAGGTGAGATCTTACGTAAGATCTCATGTGAAATCTCACCTGAGATTTATCAATAAGGTATTCATTAAAACTTTTTATCTACTGATAAAATCTGATCGTAACGAGCGTATTTGCGAACAATCATATTCTTTAAATATTTAAGAAAAACTTTTCAATCGATATTTAAAGAAAAACACAACACTTTACGGGTTTCATCAATCATCACCTCCAAATCTGTTGGTTCTGGGTTTAAGTTCAACCAGGGATTTTTTTTTGCTTTTTATTGCAATTATATTCAAGTTTACTCCACCGGGGGTTGCCACCTTGTCGAGTGCCCGCTTTTTAGGACCTGGTGTGGGGGCTCGTCCTGCGAGTCTTCGTGGTAGCTTCGGCACCGGTGACGGGAGCGTGACGTCCTGAACTCGGGTCGTCCTGACGTGGCAGCGAAATTGGGCTGATGCGGAATACCGCCTCTCGGGCTCAAGAGTAGCCTCCCTGGCAGGATCCCCGTAAAACGGGCACTGCTGTCAGGCCTCTACCCTGACCGAGGTCGGGACTCGGGGTTCCCGAGGGCGACCTATGGACTGGCCGGAGGCTAAGGGCAGCCCCCCATTGCGTTCGGGAGGAGGCGCAATGGGTATTTCATCCAACCCCTAATCTCAAGGTGTGAGCCATCGTGCTGAGGGGAGTAGTTGGCCGCTGGGGTACTAGTCGGTCGCAATCGATGCGTCGGGGAAACCTGGTGAAATCTCCGAGTATCTAGCCTTACTGCCACATGCGGAGCTCTGTGGTGGCGGACCTTTACTTCCCTAGCTACTCGTGGGACTTTTTATGGAACCTTACACAAAAAATTTAGATGAGGGAGGAAGGGGGAGTGAAGCTGAAGGCTACAAGGCGGCACCACCTAGTCAGCTGGAGGTGGAGCACCCCACCGCGAAACCGGAGGGGAAGAGTGTCAAGGGCAACACTGCCTATAATACTCTGACCCGATGGATTACTGGGGCAGCGAGCACTAGTAAAAACCTGAATAGTGACCCCACTGGGGCCTCAACTGCTGGGGACTCTTCGCAGAACCCAACAGAGGTTGTAGCGGATGGAAGCTCTGGGGAACCTTCGTGGAACCCGGAGCCGTCTCAGGGTGGGCAAGTCAGCATGGGGGTGGACCTGCAACCTGCAACAACCGTCGGCAGGGGCGAATACGCGGACTGCTGGTGTTTCTGACACGGATCTTGCCGAGGGGGGCTCACAGAACCCTCAGGCGGATCTAGTAACCGACGGGCTTCGATCTCTGAAGTTGCGACCGAGGATTTCGGGAGCACAACGGAGAAAAGAGGCCCAGAGGCGAAAACGGGAGAGGGAGGCGGGGGCTCCTGGAGCAAGGGATGCTACGTGTCCCAGCTCTGGGTCTGTCCCCTCCTCTCTCCCTAAGAACCTGACGGCCGGGTCAGCGGGCGGGGACGGGAGAGCTCCAGGCGTTAAGCGGCGCAAGGACGCCAACTCGACTCCGCCGGCGAATCAAACCGCCAGAAAACGACGCAACGTGGAGCCTGGAATCATGGCTGCCAGGATGGTAGACCTCCTCACGAGGGCGATCGTGTGCGAGGGATATCCTGACGAGGAGCTGACGCATCAGCAGTTGGCACTCGTCAGCGAGGCGGTCCAGACAGAGATCGACAAGATCCCCAATGGACCGTGGCCCGAGTTCAATGACTCCTTCGTGAAAATAGTGTCCATCGTCGTGGTAGCCAGCAACACCTTTTCGAGGGACTGGCTGGAGGAGATAATCCCCCAGCTAAGACCTTGGGAGGGCGCAAAGCTCCTCATGGTTGGGATGTTTGAGCTCAAGAAGCCTCGAAGAACCACTCTCCGCGTGCTTGGAAACAGGCTTGAGCCGGGAGTGGTTCTGAGCCGACTGAGTCACAGGCATCCGGACCTGTTGATTAGTAGGTGGAGGGAGCTGAGTACCGAAAGCAGGGAGGAGCCAGACTGTGGATCCTTTCTGGTGCTCAGCATACCCGAAACCTCGGTAAGGCTGCTCCGGCAGCGCAATTTTCAACTGGGGCCTGGGCCGGATTACCGTCAGGGTTGACGAGGGTCCCCGGGGGCAGCGCGAACAGAGCAACACTGTCCCGTCCTAATCACCATGGCTGGCGACGAGATAGTGTTTACACAAATAAAGTTGCATCATAGCAAAGGCGCCTCGGCCGCACTGGTCAGGCGCATGGCTAAGATGCACACAGGCATATGCCTAATACAAGAATCTTGGCTAATCGCGGGGAGGATCAGGGGTCTGGGGGGTGCTGGTCGGATCTATAGAGACTCCACATGCAACGTTCCCAGGGCATGTATACTTGTTAAAGGTTTTGATGTTCTGCTGTTGCCGGCTCGGTGCAGCAGGGACCTCACGGCAATAAAGATCAAACTCCCTGTAGGAGGGGGCTCTGAGAGGGAGGTTGTGGTGGCCTCTGGCTACTTCCCATACGACTCTCAGGAAGAGCCCCCACTAAGAGAGGTACAAGTTCTTGTTGAACACTGCAGACAGCGAAGCATTCCTCTTATACTGGGATGCGACGCTAATGCTCATCACATAGTTTGGGGCAGTTCGGATACTAACGGCAGGGGCGACGCACTGCTGCAGTATCTGGTAACGACGAGTCTGTGTATTATGAACAGGGGCAGAGAACCTACCTTCTACAATTCGGTTAGAAGTGAGATGATTGACTTAACTCTGTGTACAGTTGGAATGGAGGGGTGGGTGGGCAGCTGGCGGGTATCTGACGAACCTTTACTGTCCGACCACAGATACATCAAATTTGAATGGAAGGAAAGATGCTCGGAAACAAGGGCCTTTAGGAATCCCAGGAAAACAGACTGGGCGTTCTTTAGGGAAAACCTTAGGAACGAGCTTCAATCTTTCAAACCAAGCTTTGGAACAACGGATGAGCTTGAGCACTGGGCATTTGAGCTAGGTGAGATAGTAAACATCTCTTTCCAGAGAAGCTGTCCCTGGACCATCCCAAAGGGAACATGGGGTACCCCATGGTGGAACTGGAAGCTAGAGGATCTGCGACATGAAACGGGGAGGACCTTTAAAAATCCTGAGGAATGGCTTGAAGGAAACAGACTGCCTACAGGAGAATACACAACCTCCGAAGAGGAGTGTTTGAAACTACTTCTGGAAGCCAACTTCCCGGGCTTTCGGCTCTCCCATGAGATGGGGGATGAGAGCTCGGGTAGGAATAGGCAGCAGAGGGCGGCATGGGATCTGGCGGCGAAGGTCGTCACACCGGAAAAGGTCAAGAGGGCCATAAGGAACTTTCAACCCTTCAAGGCGCCGGGCATCGACGGAATCTACCCGGCATTCCTTCAAGAGGGGCTGGAGGAACTGGTTGGCCCCTTGGTAAAGCTCTTCAGAGCACGTATAGCTTTGGCTCATGTACCTGAAATATGGAAAACGGCCAAGGTTGTGTTTATTCTAAGACAAGAAAGTCAAGTCACACCACCGTCAAGGATTATAGACCTATAAGTCTTAACTCCTTTGTGTTCAAGACACTAGAAAGATTGGTGGATAGATTTATTCAAGACGATATCCTAACCATGCTTCCTCTTCACCCTAACCAGCATGCGTACAGGGCGGGATTCTCTACAGAGACTGCCTTACACTCGGCGGTTTGGCGCATTAAGGAGCAGCTGGAAAGGGGCGGGGTAATAGTGGGAGTATTTCTAGACATAGAAGGAGCGTTTAACTGCACCTCTATCGAAGCAGTTGTCAAAGAGGCAGGACTACATGGGATGCCTGGACCATTAATAAAATGGCTTCAGGGCATGCTTACACGCAGGACTGTGTTCTCGAGTCTCAGAACCGTAACGGTCTCCGGCAAGGTCAGTAAGGGATGCGCGCAGAGCGGGGTGGTGTCGCCCACCATTTGGTGCCTGGTGGCAAATGGGCTACTGGAAGTGCTGAATGTGGGGCTGCTATGCTCAAGCCTACGCGGATGACTTCCTGATACTGATAAAAGGAAGTGAAATTGGTGCAGCCATGGACGCCATGCAGATTGCATTAAGGAAAGTGGAGAGATGGTGCTGCTTGACGGGACTTTCGGTTAACCCGGATAAAGTAGAAATGTAGATCTTCTCCCGCAAGTACAAGTTAGATGCCTACAGAGCGCCCAAACTCTCTGGAGTCGCCCTACAGGTAAAGGACTCAGCTAAGTACCTCGGCATTGTTCTGGATAAAAAGTTAACCTGGGAGAAGCATCTCACGGCCCAGTGCGATAAATTCCTGGTGGCTCTCTGGACATGTCGCAGTGCATTTGGCAGTACATGGGGACTAAGTCCCCGGATTATACTGTGGCTATACAGGGCTGTCTTGGTACCTCGTCTGGCCTACGCCGCGTTGGTCTGGTGGCCAAGGGCGGAGCTGGCGGGTGCTAGGACAGCGCTAGAGAAACTCAGGGGACAGGTGCTAAGGGGGCGACAGGGTCCTATAGGATCACGCCTACCAAGGCACTTGGAATCCTTGTGAAGGTGGAACCACTCCATCTTACTATCATTGGGATGGCTGCTAAGGCAGCGCACAGACTCAATGCGTACGGACAATGGACACAAGGCACGAGGCACACCCGGCTCCCGGGTGGGGTGGGTCTCTTGCCGGAATTTTCCATCAAAACTGATATGATGATCCCGCGCTACTTCTTTGGAAGAAGATACGGGGTCGTGATCCCGACAAGAGAAGAATGGAAGGCCCGCAGGGACAGTCTACCAGGAACTGGGGACGTCTGGTACACAGATCGCTCTAGGGCAGAGACTGGCACTGGTTCGGGGTACTACTGCCAAAGGGATGGAAGGGGAATCTTCTTTTCCCTGGGGCGGTATGCTACGGTCTTCCAGACCGAGATATACGCTATACTGACCTGCGCTCAGAGGAACATTGAACTCGGCGCAAGGGATAGAATTATCACCATTTGTTCAGACAGTCAGGCAGCACTTAGAGCACTTATGGCTCATAGGACGACCTCCAGACTGGTCTCGACGCGGGAGCCATATTGACCTTCTGGAGAAGGGCAGGCTTACCTGCGTAGAGGATGCCATGACGAAGAGTGGTACAATGGGTTTACAGCCTAAGTGCCAGGGATCTTGGTGGTCCCCCCTTCATAGTAATAATAATAATAATAATAATAATAATAATAATAATAGTAATATTCAAGTCTGGGTAATATTGTAAATTAGGTAATTATTTAATAATATATTATTAAATAATCTTGATTTTTGCTTCCTCTTCAAAAAGGCATTGTAATGTTAAAATTTTCTGCTTGATTAAAAGCGGGTTAGAAATTAATTGTGATGTTGTTGGAGTTCGAATCACGTGATTTTTTGGATTGTGAATTCAGATAAAAAAGTTGCTTTTTATTCTGCCAGATAAATTTTATTTTATTGCCGTTTTTTTGTTTTTCAAAAATATTTTATTGCGTTTATTATATCATCTCATTACAAATAATTCAGCTATAATGCATTCAAAAGGGAATTAAAGTACTTAATTTTGGGAAAAGGTACAATTTTATGTGTTCAGGCAAAGTTCGTTGCGCATTTGTCAAAAGCTTATGGTTTTTGAGGTATTGATGATATCCATCATTGTCCAAAGTTTTAAGTTATTATAAAAATATGTCGAAAAAAAAGAAATAAAATTTTCAAGGTTCTCTCGGCGACATATTATTATAATAATTTGAAACTTTGCATAGTGATGGATAATTACATTACGAAGGGCAAGTAACTCTGTTTTTTTTTAGTAATTTTGCTTTATTTAAATGTTATAAGTAAATTAATTATTTTTTTGCCTGCTATTTTGTGGCGCGAAATTCGAATTTTTAATTGACTACTAGATATAAGGACAGACTCCGTTTTATGGTTAGCAAGCTCAAGTCCCGTCTGCTTTAGCCAATCGTGCATTATACCTACTGCCTCGAGGTAGCGTAGTTGTGTGTGTGTGTGTGTGCATGTGTGTATGATGTGTGTTTATGTGTGTGTGTACCAAGTACACATTTTCGGCGTATTCAAACATATTTCATATTTTTCACTATCTTTGCTCATTTTTGAGAAATTGGAATTAATTTGTTGCAACATTTAGAATATTGAGTTTTGACCAGTAAAAATAAATAATTAATTTTTATTGGTATTTTCATATTTATTAAAAATAAAAATAGAATTAAAAAATAAATATATAACCATCCAACAATAACCAATAACCATAACCATCCAAGATGGAGTCATCGAGCGCAGGCTCGGTGACTTCACAGACAGCAATTTTCTATAAATGTCATACAAAAGTGGAAGTAAAAACGGTTATTTGTATAATATGTGAGGAAGCTTTTCATACTAGTGATTTTGCTAAAATATATAGGGCAGTAAAAATTAGTGGAGTTCTAGGATTATGTCCGGAACATAACCAAGTAGATCTAACCTCAAAAGTAAATACGAATGTGCTGCGTAATGAAGCTAAAATAATCGTTGCTCAGATTAAATTAGCACACAATCTGAGAAAAAGTGATCAATTAAGTGTGTCTAAAGCTGATAGTGATGATGATGATGAGAATAGTGTAAAAATAGACAGTAATTTGAAGTATGAAAATGCCCTATAAAAGAATTAAATAAAGAACTGAGAGAAAAAAATGAGTTATTGAGAGAATTACTTGATAAGCAGAAAAGTAAAATAAATAACTCAAAAAACAAAACCTATGCTTAAGTAATTTCGAGTGCCATGCCTAATAACAAGCCAAAACGAATCCCAAAAATTATAGTTAAAAATAAAGATACTAAAGAATATTCTATTGACAAGATAAATGATGTGGTTGCACACTATCTCATTAAAGAGTATACAAGCAAAAAAACTAATCAAGAAAAGGAGTGAAATAATAGTAGATTGTTTAACAGAAGAAAGTGCAAGCAAAGCTTATAATGTATTAAAGAAATAGCTTGATGAAAAAGTAGTTAGAATAAATAATTTTGAAATCCTAGACAATACAAAAATTTAAGATGACATAAATGAAAGGAATTTTAGTAAATTCAACATGAAGTGTACAGTATTGGACTCATATGATAACCCTAAAACTCATCTATAGTCAGTTATATTAGAAATTCCTGCTGAACTGTATCAGCATGTAAGAAAACTAAAAACAAGATCTTTGTGGGTTATCAAAACCGTAAGGTGCATGACTATTGCAACATCAAACCATGTGTTAATTGTGGTAGATATGGGCATAATGGCTTTAAGTGCACAAATAATCACACATGTTTAACATGTGTAATCATAAACAGATTTTTCGGATAGTAAATTAAATTGTCCTAATTCTATCTTCAGCAATAATAAGTATAAAACTCAATATAATACTTAGCATATGGCAACAGAATGCCACGCATGCAGTATTCTATAGAATGACATAAGGAAGTTCATAGACCTTACTGATTATACGATACAACCTGTAATACCGAGATATGTCGGTATGGCAGAAAATACTTCAAGCAAGGCTATAGCTATGCGAGTGTTGTAAGTTCTGATACTTTTCTAGAGTCAGGTGAGGCAATCAGGATCTCTGCTATGTACAGGTGCCATAATATATCGAAATCTGAATTTACAAATTCCGTAAGAAAATTTCTGTCCAGACAGGTTAATATAAAAAATCAATGTATTTTTGGGGAATTCAATATTGATATAAAGGATATAAATTATGACAAAATTGGTTTAGCTCAAAAGACGATTGCTCAAGAATTTCTGAAACATTTTTTTGAAAATTAATATACTCCATTTTTTAGAGGAATCACAAGACCATCTTAGAACAGTGAGAATGGTACGTGTATAGACAACTGTTTCGCTAAAGTAAGAAATATTGAGTTTGAGTCTTTTAAATTAAATATTCCGTTCAATGATCATTACCCACTCTTTATAAGTATTAACAAATTCAAAATACAAAAAGATTACAATCAATCATCCTGCATTAACTATAGCAAGTTAATAAATATTGCAAAAAGAGTTGAGTGGGACTCATTGTCACAAATAAACGATCCTAATCAAGCTATACACGAATTAATAAGTATGATCCTAAGCTGTGTTGGAAAAGCAACTGATAGAAAATATTCAAATATAAACAAAAAAGATTTAGTTCCAAAGAAAAAATGGATTACCAAAGCAATATTAATATCAAGTAAAACTAAAGAGATGTTATATAATATATGGAAAAAGAATCCAACAAATATGAAACTGAAAATGGACCATAAAAATTATCAAAAAATGTTGAGTAAGGTAATTAAAGATGCTAAGTATAAATACGAAAATAATGCTATTAGAAAATGTAGCGGTAATTTAAGACAGCTTTGGAGCATGATAAATGATAAGTTAGGAAAAAAAAGAAGCAAGGAGGATCACTTGATAGTATAATAGTTAATGATCAGAAAATTGAGGATAGGACTACTATTGCGAACACTATGAATGAATATTACTGTAATGTAGGAATAAATTTAAGCAATCAAATTAAAGAAATGGACTTAGAGCAATTGAAACTGCCATTTAGAAACAACTACTCAATTTTTATTAATCCTACTAATATGTATGAATTTAAAAATATAATTATTGCAATGAAAAAAAAAAGGCTGGTGGGGTAGATAATATTAGTGCAATAACTATCAAAACTTTATCTAAACATATTTTAAAACCATTAGAGTATATATTTAATCTAAGCATACAGCAATCAATTTTGCCTAACGCACTGAAACAAGCAGATATTGTACCTATATATAAATTGGGAGACAATAGTTCTTAGTAATTATAGACCAATATCGCTAACTTCTAACATTGCCAAAATATTTGAAAAAATCATATACAATAGACTTTATAATTTCATTATGAAACACAAAATAATATCTGATAAACAATTTGGCTTTATAAAAAAGAGAGGAACGAAAGATGCTCTTAACTGTCTAAAAAATAATATACATAGAAACCTAGATAAAAGTAAACCGATTATAACAGCGTTCTTAGACCTGGCTTAAGCCTTCGATACTGTAGATCACAGTATACTGCTGGACAAATTAGAAAGATACGGTGTAAGAGGAGAAGCATTAAAATTACTTATCAGCTATCTATCTAATAGGAAACAATGTGTAAAAATAAGTAACTGCAAGAGTAAGTACAAAGAAATTATGATAGGGGTTCCACAAGGAATACATACTTGGCCCTATATTTTTTATATCATACGTTAATGACCTATTGATAGATATGCAAAATGGAAAGGATTTTGTATGGTATATATATATATATATATATATACCATACAAAATCACTGACTAAAATTCATGACATTTTACTATATAATAAAATGTTTTTAGTCTCTTGCCACGGCTTTCTGAAAGATCCGGACCATTTTGAGCCCGGGTATAGTAAAGAAGACGGTACGGATCTTTCACAAAGCCGTGGCAAGTGACTAAAAACATTTTATTATATAGTAAAATGTCATGAACTTTGGTCAGTGATTTTGTATCGTATATATATGATATTTCTTCTCTTCTCTTCGTCAGTGATTTTGTATCGTATATATATGATAATTCTCTCTAGAAATAATGTATAGTGTAAATATTTAGAGTAAATATTTTTTGTTTTTTAATTTACGTAAAAAGAATAAATTTTTATCAGACGAATATTTTGTTGTTTTTTTGTAGGATTTAACCCAGGCTGGACCCCTTAAATAGATGGTGTGGAATTTTGGAAAATTTTGAATAGTTTTGTTGCCGGAGAATTAAACGTATACGAAGTGAGAAATGTACTAGTCTTCGCAGCGGGATTGCAAATATACTTTATAGTCTTCGACGCAAGAGTTTGAAATATATATTATTGAGGCACACAGGTTAAATAAGTGGACGCGGGTTGAGAAGAATAATCTTTATTTATGAAAATATATAATGGCGCGTAACGAGTGGCCTGCTCAGAGGTTCGGAGCGATCTGACAAGTTCCAGGGCTTGGCGCCAGTTCCAGAGCGGAGGGCGCTCGCATCGGGACCTAGTCCCTTTCCCCCACAAACCACGGGATTGTCACTAGTAGTAGCAATGACCATATACATATATGTTATCGTAATAAGGCGCGGTAGAAAATACAAAAAGTTAGTTACGCTTAACATAGTCATAACTATAGTCTTCACAGCAAAACTGAAATGAATCAGTCTTCGACGCAAATTCAAATGCGTCTTCGTTGAATGCAAAGTAGTAATCTACAAGGATAAATTCAATTGTCACTTTTTTGTAAATTTTTATAATTTTTTGATTTAGTGATTTTGATGCGTAAATCGCCGCCATTTTCTTATTTTCCAACTTAATCGCTACTTTGACAAAGATGTAAAAAATTTTAGGTAAAGTAATCATTGATCAACTAGTAAATAAAGGATAGGCAAAATATAATACGAATAAAGAAAATATAATAAGAATAATAGTATCGTACGATATTTTATGACACAACGTGCGAGAACCGAGATTTAGAGAGTGCATTTTTGCACGAGCGTGCGGTAAATCGAGGTTTACGCCAGGGCGTGTCATACAGTGATAATGTTTTGCGCATATTAAAAAAGTCACGTCGTCTATTTGACGCAAAAAATTGAAGCTCTATGAAAAGGCAACGCTATATTAGAAAACTCAATAGCCGCTTGCAGCGTGTGTTAATATGTGCGGTTGATATGTAAGGGGAGAGCTGAGCTCTGCGAGCATGCTAATATGCGCGTGGTGGGGGGAGAGAGCTGCCACTGCTTCCGTGACGCTCGCCGCTCGCCAATTCACTCCCCAGTAAAATGTGTACTCGGCGAGCCTATAGAAGTATTCACTTTAAAAATGTTTTTAGCGTATAATAAAAGTTGATCCCGCTTCGTCTTTTTATGTTTAGCTCTCTCTTAACTTCCATGTTATTTATTATTCTCCTTTATGAATAAACTTTGAAATACAAATGAGGAAAAACACAAAAATTTCTCTTGACTGCTGAGAAAGTTTTTGTGAAATATACTAATTCTTTACGTTTCTGATAAAATTCCTAAGTTCCGTTATTATATCAGTGAGGGGGGTGAAGTCATCGTTTTACGAACAAATCATTGTGTATTTCACTATAAAGTGAAATGTGCAGATTTGCCCGGGTGCCACATCCGACAGTAATATAATGTTTTTGTGAAATTTATTGGGTTTTTCTGTACCCAGTTCAGGATATCCGTTGCTGTATCAGTGAGGGGGTGAAGTGATGGTTTTACAAATAAATCATCGTATTTTTTACTATGAAGTGAAATGTGCGAACTTGACCGCACGTCACCTCAGGCAGTAATTCAAAGTTTTTGTAAAATTTACTAATTATTTACGTGCCTGATAAAGTGCCCAAGATCCGTTATTGTATCGGTGAGGGGGGGGGGGGAAGTAATCGTTTTACGAAAAAATCATTAAATATTTTATAATTAGGTAGAAATTGACATATGCAATGCTGCGTCGTCTGATCTGACGTTTATACAACGTTGCCGGTAAAATATAAATCTTTCCGTGGTTCGACATCCTCTTAAGTGTCAAAGCTTCTCTGTAACTTCTCTACATATTTCTCTGTAACTCTTGATTTTATAATCGAGAAGCTTCGTCACTTAACAATATGTAAAGAATAGGTAGCCAAGATCAGTATCATTCTCGTTAAATGTACAAAAAGATAGTTTAACTGAAGGATAACTGACCTTAGCCATTGACGGATTGAATGATTTCTCATTCTTGCTGGAATTGACATCCATAATTAAATGTCCACCTTCAGCCAGATGCTCCTACAAAATAATGAGCTTACCTGCTATTCCGGATGGTATATCTCGATTTATTGTTCATCGTCGATATCCTGTTGCTGCTGTTGTTGTTGCTGTTGATCGTACGTGTCGACTGGCAGCTGCTGTTGTTGCTGTTAGTCCTGCTAGTCGACATCCTGTTGTTGCTGTTAGTCCTGCTGGTCGACATTCTGCTACTGTTATTGCTGGTGGTCAACATCCTGCTCTTGGTGTTAGTGTTGCTGGTCGATATCCTGCTGCTGCTGTTCAACAACCTGCTGCTGTTGTTAATGCGCATCCTGCTGCTGATTTCGTTGGGGCACGTCCGGCTGCTGCTGCTGTTGACTGCATCGGGACTTGCTCTGTTAATGTCTCATTTGGTTCTACATCTCGTTAACTTCCGGTCTACGTTATTCAAGGCTCTTACGATTTCATATTTGTTCGTAAAAGGATCGCACAATTCAGTCACGAAATTCATTGGACCGAACTCTTTTCTCCAATCAAGGTTAATGCCCTTTCTACTTTTCCATCTTCATTAACTCGTGATCAACAAGCACAGCTGGATCAACTTTTGACAAAGTATGCTGAAGTTTTCAGTAAAACAGCTGGAAAGCTTACTGGACCTTCAGTTAAGATACATTTTAAACCTCGAACTTCTGCTGTTTTTGCTTGTGCTCAAGATGTAGCATATGCATTACGCGATAAATATTCTAAAGCAGTTGACGCTAAACTTGCGTCTGGATTTTACAAAAAAGTTGATTTTTCCAAGTGGGTTTCACCTACATACGTCGTTATTAAAAAAAAATGGTGATATTCGTATAACTGGAAATTATAAACCTACGTTGAATCCATGTATAATAATAGATGAATGCCCTATTCCAAAACTTAGTGACATTTTCAACAAAGTAAAAGGAGCCAAAATTTACGCACATCTTGATATTACAGATGCTTATACTCATCTTCCTGCTGACGACGAGTACAGTCATGCTTTAACTCTCAATACTCCTACACATGGGTTGGTTCGTCCTACACGAGCTGTTTAATTGAGTTTGTAACGGAAATTCTTGAAGAAGAATTTCCGTTACAAACTCAAGTTCAACGTATTGAACATTTACCTCACAAACGGTCATTTTTCATTCCAAACACACCGCCGATTCGACGATCATCTCGGATACGTAAATCACGAACTATTTACTCTCCACCATTTGATCTAGTTTTTGAGGTCAAAAATAATTATAAACCAAACAATCATTTTATTAAGTATACCTACTAATCTAATCATGATTAAAAATCTAGAACCGGCTATGAATTTCTAAACAGAGGCTAATAATAAAAGAAGTGTATGAATTCGAAAATTCGCTGTTTTTGAATCTAGAAACAAGGCAACCAATCTATTACGTAGGTAATATAGTTATTAGAAAAGTACAAAAAAAATATTCTGAAGTGTAGGTTAGGTCCTACTGATAATTCTGAATTCAATAACTTTATTACATTTTTCAATTATTATATCACGCAGTAAAAACAATTATTTAATAATCTGTAACAATATTGGATTTTAATCGTTCGTTTATCGGCGTCACGCTTATAAAAAAATGGAACGAGACACACGGAGGAACAGCCACGCATATAGACAAGATGGTTCCTTCATGCTCCTCAGTATTCCTCGCTGTACTTCCCAATCTTTATACGTGCAAGAGCCCTTAGGGTACACAAAATTCTTTTTAAAACATGAATCAGACCATTACGACTTTTTTCAAAATTGAGAAACGAACAAATACGAAAAGTTTATTCATTTAATATAGGTAGTTGTGCGACCGTAGAGACGCCGGTACTCTCAAAGTGACGTTGGTGGTTTTTCGGATTTCAGCGGAGTTTTGGCAGCACTAAGGAAGAATTACAACACTTGCGTAACTTGGATGACAGTTTGTGATATCCAGCACTCCGCCGAAACATGCAGTGACCGTAGAGTGAAAGGCCATTCCAGAAGAAACAAATTAAGCCAAAAAGAAAAAAAAATCATACGTGTGAGTCAAAAATTATATAAAATGCTTTGTATTTTTGAAGCAAGTAGCCATTTCAGGTGTTACTATCCGGACAGCAGCACCTGTACTAGCCACGTTGCTAACTAATTTTGCATTTTAAACAATTTTATTTTGTTTAAAAATTTATGTTAGATGAATCGTGCGATTTGTCACGCGATAATCGTCAAGGTTAATCGTGCGATTAATCACGTGACTAATCGCGTGATTTTTCAGTAGGATGGAAAATCACACAAACTTTCTTTCTCTAAGGCTGTAGAAAGAAACACAAAAACTGGAGAGATGTTGACATGTATCGGCCAATGCCAGAAACGTCATTAGGAGGCGGTCATTATTACATGACTTTTACCTCTGACACCACTTGAAACTGATTTGTGTTCTCCATTAAACAAAAAGAAAATGTGCTCATCAGTTTGATGTTATCAAGAAGATGATTAGAAACAAAAGAAGCTAAGAAGCGACAGCGACAGAGAGCAATCAAGGCTTAGAAAATTATCTGGAGTCTCTAGACATCCCACATAAGCATACGATACCTTATTCACCTTCACAAGTTGACAAGGCAAAAAAAGAAAATCGAACCATAGTGATATTTGCTTGAGCACTGCTGAAGTCTACAAGTCATCCAAGAACACTCTGGATGAAGCAGTAAATACCAGTGTTTTTTACTGATTAAAGTACTCACAACGTCTAAGGACAAAAATAAAACTGCTTGTGAATTCTGCATTATCCTAAAATTTAAGTTCAATCGAATTCTTTGATGCCTTGGAATCGCGTGGACAGTGGACAGACGCGTGCCAAAATACTTGAAACAGTATATGGAGTGTCACTCTGGGTTATGCCGCACATGCAAATAAGGATTTAGCATGGCAAAACAAGAGGTAATATCCTAAAGTATTAGTATAAAAATGTGTACTAATTAAAAATTATTTTAATCATTTTTTATGTTACTTTGCAAAACAGGGCTGTACGAAAACAAATTCAACTAATAAATAGACTCAGAAAAAGAAAGTAAATGCATCAGCATGCAGACTTATGCAATTAAAAACACTGTTAGAAGAAGATGCAACTGACGATACATTGTATATTTTTGGTGTAGAAATTCATGAAAATGAAGACTGGTATGAGAGCCTAAAAGTAGTCCAGACAAAGTTTTTATTGAAACTTGATACCGGCGCTCAATGTTTATCACAGTTTCATCATAGTCGTTAATAGATAGAACAGGTAGACAAATAAAAAGCTCTTGCACAAAGCACTTCATAAGTTACTCAGACAATAAAATAGCAGTATTAGGCGAGACAACTTTACATTACGGAGTAAAAAATGACGAAGCACAAATCGAATTTGAAATTGTGAAAGAAAATGTCACTCCAATATCAAGGGCGCAAATTATGTAGAGAATTGGATCTTGTAAAAAGAATTAAGAGTTTGTGTAAAGTCAAGTTAGCTGATAACAAATTGATTGATTCGAATACGAAGGTTTGGGATGTCTAAAAAAACTTCTAATATGGTTTAGAACTAAAAAAAATCCAAAACTGGTAATACGCCCAACTAGAACACTCACTTACGCTATTAGAAACGAAATTAAAGAAGTATTAGAAAGGATGGTAAAATTAGGTAGGTAGGATAATAAAATTAAGTTCATCAAACCAGTAAAAAATTCCACATCTGCCCACATCTATAATGGAGCAAAGAGAAAAGAAAAAAATTAGAATTGGCATGGACTTTTCTTCGCCACTTTCCGCTGAAAACATTAGAATAAATAGCAGCAAAATTGAATAGCACCAAAGTGTTCGCAGTACTCAAATGCAATAAAGGATTTTGGCAGCTTAAAATAAGCGAAAGGACACTCAAGGATTTTACGTTCAGCACATCATAGGGAAGATTTTCTTATACACATCTACCATTCGGTATGTCACGAGCACTAGAACTCTTTCAGAAAATAATGTCTACGTTACTCAGCTTGATAAATCATATTTTGTGGCATGCAAAATTTTTTAAAAGAGTTAAGGAGACTAGTAAGAACGTTATAACGATATTAGATAAAGCTGGGCTCAAACTGAAGAAATACAAATGCGTTCTTGAAGCCAAAGAAGTTAAATTCCTGGGTCATATCATATCTGAAAAATGACTAAAAACTGATCAAGAAAAGAAACAACTGCTATTGAAGCACTTAAGTCATTTATCAAGAAACAAGAACTACTTGGAACGATAAACTATCTTAGAATATTCATTCCAAATATGTCCAAGCTCACCAGCTCATAAAGAGAAAAATTTCAAAAAAATGTTGCTTATAGCTGGAAAGCATACCATGAATAAGCATTACTTAAATTTTAAAAAAGTAGTGCCCACGCCTCCAGTATTAAGATTCCATGGCGTTAATGAACCGGTAACGTTATTTAGCGACGCACAGTGGGGCCAAAATCCTTAAAATGGTACGAATTCGTGATTAGATCGGGTATGCAAGGAATAGTACATTATGCAACAAGGGAGTAAAGTCGTTGATTATTCCCGCGGGTGTAGCCACTTTATTTCTTGAAAAGTGGGACCTACAACAGCTAAATTGAATAAATTAATACAATTTTATTTAAATATTCAAAATATTCAACATTTTTTGTGTTTTTTTATAACTTTTAACATTATTGCAAAATTTTCAAAAATTTCTCACATTTCGTGGGAAAAAAATATCAGGGAATAAAATGCTACTTTAGTCCAGCTTTTCAGGAAATAAAATAGCTACTATAGGTTAATCGTGAATAAAATAATTTTTTTTTCACTAAAAATGATTTCTGTGTAACCTACTTTAAGACATTATAACGCCTCTTAACCCCAAAAGCAGCAAAATAATTTTAAAGTACTCGAAGTTAAAGAATATAGCAATAATCATTTTAACCTTCTTGAAAATCATTTATACCTAGGACTTGTGGTGTATTCATTAGAAAAGTAATTTAAAATATACTATCGTATAGTTTTTCGATGCTTTTATTGATTCTTTTTATGTTTTCAGACTTTTTGATGTTAAAATTTTTAACGCAGTAAAAAATGAAAAAATGATCTATTTTTATGTTTTTTTGTACGAATGTATTCAACAATACTCTTCAATGCGAACATATAAATAGTTTTGTTTTTTTCATAAAAGATACTTTCGAATAATAGCTACTGTGATGGTAAGTCTGTGAGTAATAATGTAATTTTTAAATAAAAATATTTTCTATGATAGTATAAAGGTAATCTAAGTATAAATGATTTACAGACTTCAAAAGATTAGAATGATTATTGCAATATTCTTTAACTTTGCGTACTATACATTTGTTTGCTGCTCTCCAGGGTAAAAGAGCGGTATCATATCTTCAAGTAGGTTACATAAGGATCATTTTCACTGAAAAGAAAAAATTATTTTTCTTGTATACCCGATCTAATCACCAATTTGTACTATTTTAAGCCATTTGGCCCCACTGTGCGTCGGCGCAATATTATCGTTCATTATAGACCGGATAATAACGACACAAAAGGTTTTGAGAATAACGAATATGGTTAACTGACTGGATCACAATGACATTATGAGAACTGTGATCAGTAGTATGTTAACTATAATTAAAATGATATTCTTTAATAGGCCAGATAATAATGACGTCTTTTACTTTTAGCAATCCATGGCCTAGACGGAATAATGCAGACACCTTACATGTCAACGAATTGAGTACCAACTCGCCGGTATTTTATGAGAAATAGTATTCAAAATTCTATTTATATGACTAAAATCAAACGAACGGATAACGACATTTATCGTTTGAACGAGTTTCGCTATTACTCGACTGAATAGAAAAACAGTATAAGACTTAATTACTGCCGTACAATGATGATTTTTATCGACAGATGCTGGCATAATATTCCTGTTCATTAAAGAAAAAATAATAACGCACATAAGGCTTTGAAAATCACGAGTTTCGTTAAATAACTGGATCAAAACGACATTATAAGGACTGTTATAGGTCAATCCACTAACGACATGTTGTAATAATTCAACTCTAATAATTAAAATTATATGCTTTAATAGTCCAGATAATAACGTCATCTTTTACTTTGAGAAATTAAGAGCCTAGGCCGGATAATGTTGACATATTACACGTCAACGAATTTAGTACCGACTAACCACTATTCTCTTAGAAGTAATGTTTCAAATTTAATTTATATGAGGCTTAAAGCAAATGATCGGATAATGATGACATTTGTCGCTTTAATAAATTCCGCTATCACTCAACTGAAAAGAAAAACAGTATAAGTCTGACTATTTCCATATAATAATAATTTTTATCGAATAACGCTGGCCTAGTATTATTGTTTTTTATAGAGCAAATCATAAAGCACATAAGGCTTTGAGAATAACGATAGTCGTTAAGTAATTGCATCGCAATGACGTCAATCCACTAACCACATGAATATTGTAATAATTAAACTCTAATAATTAAAATCATATGCTTTAATAGTCCAGATAATAACGTCGTCGTTTGCTTTGAGAAATTGAGAGCCTAGACCGGATAACGTTCACATATTACACGTCAACGAATTTAGTACCATAATATTATAAAATCTAATTATAGGAAGCTTAAAGCAAATGACCGGATAATGACGACATGTGTCGCTTTAACGAATTTCGATAATTATGATTTTATCTAAAGACGCCAGCGTAATATTTTTGTACGTTACGGACCGGATAATAATGGAACATAAGGCTTTGAGAATAACCAAATTGAACTATTATACGTCAATCCACTGACGACATGAATAATGTTATAATTTATTTTGAGATATAGATCGCCTAGACTGGATAATGCAGACATTTTACACGTAAACCAATTTAGAACCAACTAACCAATATTCTCTTAGAAGTAATGTTTTAAATTTAATTTATATGAGGCTTAAAGCAAATGACCGTATTATGACGACATTTGTCGCTTTAATAAATTCCGCTATCACTCAACTGAAAAGAAAAACAGTATGAGACTTAATATTTTCCATATAATAATAGTTTTTATCGAATGACGCTGGCGTAATATTAAAGACCAAATAATAACGTACATAAGGCTTTGGAGAATAACGGGTGTTGTTAAGTAACTGCATCACAATGACATTATCAGAACAGTTATACGTCAATCTACTAACGCCATGAATATTGTATTAATTTAACTCTAACAATTAAAATGGTATGCTCTAGTAGTCCAGATAATAATGACGATTTATTTCCACTCGGACACCCATGACTCAACATTTCGGCGATGAACCATAACATTCACATGGGTGCCCAAGTGGAAATTAAAAGTGTATTAAATCGAAAAAATTGTTAAAAATTTATACATGCAATAATTTTTTTTATATCTTAGAAATGTAAAAAAAATGTTCATGTACATTAAATACATTTTTGCAAGCATTTAGTTACAAGAGTAGCCACTCATTTAAAAAAAATTGTAATATTTTAAACTCAATACAAAATCCAGGGGTTCGATATTGGCGATAATCCAATATTGTTGATAGCTCACTACATGGCTTTGATCTGAGCTAAAAACTGTAAATAGCTTATTTTCTTACTCTTATATTATTTTTAAGTTATTTGACCTGATATGATGCTGTGTGAATAAAAAAGTAGTAGAAGTAAAAGTTTTGAGAATATTTAATATTTATACAGTTTCTATTAAGATTTGAATAGATAAAACTATGAATCCAGAGGTTTTGAAATTAGATAAGAGTGCATATCTAGAAAAAAAATGCAATCATACCCAATAAAATTACGCACAGGAAATATTTATTGACTTTGGATAAGGTATCTCACGTAAAAAAAGTGATAACCGGATGTTTTGAAGCCATTGATAAAGTGGTTAGTAGTAAGTAAGCCGGTATGGGGAGACATAACAAATAACGTCATCACTGGCGCATCTTTATCTTATCATGTAAACAAGTCATAAAGGTAAGATAAGGTATCATGTTTTAACATTATCTTTATTACATGTACTATAGATAATTTTAATTAATTATTTATGTAAACAAACAATACCTTGACTTAATTATTTGTTTATATTGATAAGATGAGGATACGATAGTAATGATGTCATTTGTTATGTCACACACAAAGTTAGTAAATAAAAAAAATCATTTCTTACAATATATAATGGATTTTATTATAAAAAAATTATTTATTCGAATTATAAACAATGTAAATCCAATCACACATGTGTACACATACGTACACTTACGCGAGCACACACACACACACACACACAATCGTATCGTCTGCTAATGCACGAGGGACACTAGCTTCTCACACTGCTCTCTCTCTCTCTCTCTCTTACTCACACGCACACACTCTTTCTTACGCACACGCTCTCTTTTTCTCCCTATCTCTTTCTCTCACACGCACAAGCTTTCCTTCTCTCTCTCTCGTACGCACACGCTCTTCCTCTCTCTCCCTCTCTCCTACACACACGCTCTCTCTCCATCTCTCCGTCTCTCACGCACAATCTTTCCTTCTCTCTCTCTCTTACGCACACGCTCTTCCTCTCTCTCCCTCTCTCCTACTCACACGCTCTCTCTCCATCTCTCCTTCTCTCTCACGCACAAGCTTTACTTATCATTCTCTCTTACGCACACGCTCTCTCTCTCTCACGCACAAGCTTTACTTCTCTCTCTCTCTCTCTCTCTCTCTCTCTTTCTCTCACGTACACGCTCTCTCTCTTCCTCTCTCTCTTACGCACACACTCCATACTCTTAAACTAATCTAGACACACACACACACACATACACGGGTAAATATAATTAATTAATGATAAAACTTACGCGTTCACTATACACTCACGCACATAAACACAAAATTTCACGATACGACGTCGATTGTCTCTTCTTCAGCACTCGCCTCTATCTTCACGATGACAAGCTTTCCCCTGTCAGCTATGTTGTCGGGAAATGCAGGCGAGTCGAACTGACAAAATTCTTCGCCTATATCAATCTCCGTATCGACTTCATCACCATCCGCTTCCTCCTGCTGCAACTCCGCTTCCTCCTACTGCATCTCCGCTTCCTCCTGCTGCTCCTCTCTTTTCACAAGATCTAGCATAACAGCATCTTCATCGGCATACACCACCTGTGTAAAGATACACATAATTAATCTATTGTGACAAACATAAGATATTCACCTTAATAACTAACTAACCTCCTGCTACTGCACTAACTTCTCGGCTACCTCCTCCGTCTCCTCCCTCTTATCCGTTCCTACGCTGCAACACCACAGTTCACTTCTGCTGCACGTCGTACAGCGTCGCGCCCTGCACTCCGTGCAGTACGTCCAGCGTGTGCGTATGGTCATACGCTTCATCACCCGCGCACACACTTCACATACATCCCCAAGCTTAGGGATGTAGAAATAGACGGGGCCGATGGAAGGTGAACTTTGCATGATGTGCAGCGTGCGTTTTATGTCTTCACGCTCCTCGTACAGCTCAGCATACGTGTCGCGGTGCTGCTGTATGAGCCGCGACGTACGCTCCATCCGTGATTTTAGGAGCGAGCTTTTCTCCTCCAACTGACGTAAAACAATACTTTTCACCGACATCCTAGTGAAACTACGATCAACTTGGAACTGACGACTGTAGTCAAAGCAGTCATCTGTAGGGTCTAGGAGGAGAAGGAGGGACGAAGGAGAAAAATTTAGACTTGTGTTAATTATTGTTCGATACCGCACGTGTGCTCGTACACCCGATACCCGAACGAGCTGGCTGACGCGTTGTGCAGCGAAATGCTTGACGGATACGGGATACTTTTTACGAGCGCTAGAGAGCATAACCTTTGACTCTCAAGTGCTCTTCGCAGGAAGTTGATATTTTTTAGTATCCACTTGTCGCCATGAGTCTTAGCAGGCGATACCTATACAGCGGAGATGAATTAGTGTGACAAAACAACTATACATGTTTGATACTGCTTGCTGCTCGACGAACACGGGAGAGAGAGAGAGAGAGAGAGAGAGAGAGAGAGAG
>JAZHPH010000260.1:138352-153626 GCA_037356405.1 Nasonia oneida | reverse complement strand
CAACGACCCTAAAAACTCCCGTGTACCAAATTTAGTGCAAATCGGTTCATTATAAAAATTTGTCAAACTTATTAGACTTATGGGCATTGATTTAGAGATTTTATGAAAAATATATACTAGGTATTTAGTTTTTCCAATTATATATTGCATGTGGTTATCCCACTTTAGATTACTATCGAAAACAATTCCTAAATATTTAAAAGTTTTCAACCCTTGTTATACTTAATTAAGAATTTTGACATTTATCTGAACTGGTACGCTTCCAATACTACTTCTAAAAGTCATGCACACTGTTTTTTCTACATTTAAGGACAACTTGTTTAGTGACAGTCACTCGGCAATCACACTTAAAAAACCGCTGCCAATTCTTTAGCACATAGCTTCCTTCAACATTATGTATTGCTTTAATATGAAACTGTTTTTACTCCATACATAATCACATACAGTTTTTGTACTTTTCTGTTTGATGGATAAAATGATTTAACATGTGCTGCACATAAGCAGGTGAGTGGACAAAATTTTCATTTATCGTATAACACAGATAAAAGTGTGTTTTTCCAGTATTTGATCTATTTCTTGGGATCGAATCAATGAAATTAGTTAAAATCACTTAAAATTTGTATTATTCTTTCTCTCGTTCGCCGAGCTATAATTAATTAATGGTTATTGAACGAAATATCGCCATGAAAAAAACGTATATGCAAGACTGAAATCTCGTTTTTCATGGATTGATAAAAAGAAAACAGAAAAAACGAACCTAGGTAGATTAGCTGAGATATAAATGATGCAGTTTTCAGTTAAACAGAGTATACAGGGTGAAAAACCAAATTTTTTAACCTTAATATCTTCGAAACTAACTAATAACTTCGAAACTAATATCTTCGAAACTAACTGGTTTCATAAACAGTCCAAAGAAAGGGCTCATTGTGCTGTGTAATGCTAATTAAATCCAAAATTTGTATTTGATTATTGCGTTTTTACTCCTGTTATCGAATTTTATAGAAAAACGACTTCTTTCAGTTTTTGGCGTTTTACTACGGATCTGCCCCATCAAATGAATTAAAATTATAGTGGTTTATAGTTCTAATAATCTTCAATAATCGTGTTAATTTTTATAAAGGTTTGACATTTAGTTTTTGAGCAAATATGATTGCAATAAACTGCGCTTTATGGTGTATAATAAAAGAACGACGAACGATAATATAAATTTCCCGCGGCAAGAAGATAGGTAATTTTATTCTCTAAAAGATACATATCAAGCCATTTGTTAGTTAAAATTAATCTTTTCGATAACTTTATCAGATAAAACTGAACTCTCAAAACTAAAAAATCGCTCGAAAAAAAAATTGAAAAAATGTAAAAAAGGACTTTTTAACCATGTTACAGTAAAAACAAAGAAAATGAGACTACATGGCTTAAAATCCACTTAGTAGAAGCCGAGATACAGGCGTATACATACGCGCGCACACACACACACACACACACACACATCCATACGGACATTTTCTAAAAATACTATTTTTCGACTTAAAGTACTTCTAAACACACTTCCAACGTGTTTTTACACAAACTCCAAAAATTACTATTACAAAGCTTCCTTAGGAAGGAAGCAAAAATATTCATGGTAACTTGGGCTTTTATCTAGTTATTACCTGTAGCTATAATAGCAGTATCATCTACATACAAATTATGAACTCGGGGGGGGGGGGGGGGGGGGCTCCTTTAAGATATCATTGATGTACAGGATAAAAAGTAGCGGTCCTAAGATCGTTTCTTATTTGACTCCTGTGTTAACTAAAATTCTATCGCTTTCATTACCGTCTATTTTGACTACTTGATATCTGTCATTTAGATGGGTGGAAAGGGGATCCAGCGCTTGACCCCTGATTCCAAGACGATATATTTTGGCCAGTAGTATACTGTGGTCAACTTGATTCCAAGACGATATAGTTTGGCCAGTAGTATACTGTGGTCAACAGTATCAAAAGCCTTCTCCAGGTCAAGAAAGGTTATTATCGTAGGCTTACTCTTATCAATATTATTATATAGTATATTGGTTAAGTAGTTCAGCGCATCCTTCGTATCAATCTTTCTTATGAAACCAAATTGTTGCTTGGAGATTATATTGCTATTCTCTACGAAATCATAAATTCTATTATATATAATTCGCTCAAGAATTTTTGCAACATTGGATATGAGAGAGATAGGTCGATAATTCGTGATTTTATGTTTTTCGTCTGATTTATAAAACGGCACTACTTCGGCACTCCGTAGAGCATCAGGCTATATCACTCTTTCAATACACTTATTGAAAATATGGGTCATTGTACCTGCTATATGATTACATAGCAATTTGAAAGTCTTGGCATTTATCTTAACCCCCCTATTTTTCAGTTTTAGTGTATTGATTATACATATTATTTCTGCCATATTGGTTGGCAATTGTAATCGACAAAAGAAAAAACACGGGTACTTTTATTTTTGGTTATGCAAAGGATGGCACAGTTCGTTTCTTGATATCTCTGCAATATTTTGCATGGTATTTGGCATGATAAACTGATAATACTTGTTAGAGTCCAGCCAGAATCCTTCTCCTGAAATTCTTCGAGCTGGATGAGAATAGGTTTTTTAATATGATCCTTAAACCATTCTTCCAAATTCGTTGACATGTATGCTGTAACACTTTCACTTGTAAAATATTTAATGTTCGTCGTTTCCTCGCCATTTTTCTGCATAGAAAATTCTGCGATAAAGTCAGAATTTATTTTTACAGCATTATATTCCTTCAAGCAATCTTCTACTTTAACCTTGAAGAGCTTTTGCGCATCGTTATAAAAACTTAGAATGTCTACATGCTTTATGTTTACAACCACACCTGTTCTTATTCGATTTTGAAAAGCTGATTCTACATCTCGCCACTCAACTCTATCTTCAGTTTCTTGAAATTGTAGACTGACTCCTTGCTGAAGATGTTCGAATTGAACTTTCACACATGAAAGACGTGTCATACAAGTTTGATATTTCTGCTTTTCTTCTCTTGCAAGATTAGCTTTGTCGATTTTTTCGTTCAATTCCTTTATTGTGGAACTGCACATGTCCAGCCAATAATGAATATCATTATTGCTAATTTCATGTATGTTTCGCAAAGTATCACGCACTACTTCAACAAGGCGTTCAAAAAGTTGAATTAAAGCCATATTCACTTTTTTCACTTAAAGTAACACTCACAAAATAGAATTGTATAAAGAACTAGTTTCGTACTGTAGTAGACGAAGTCTGCTCCTCGAAGTAAAATTTCTTCCTTTGTATAGGTAAGACCACAAAAGAAGAGGTGGAAAATGTTACTAATGAATAGAAAGTTTGACAAGGAGAAGGGGTATTTTTTTGGGAAGGGATGGATTTTCTATCTTTGCTCCAATGAGCAGTAGTCATCTTTGAAATAGAAAAGCCGAGGAGCAAGTCATGTCGAGGAGAAGGGATATTTTCTTGGGAAGGGACGAATTTTCTATTTTTGGACCAATGAGGAACTTTCTTTTAAGCAATCAATTGTGAAGAATATAAGGCGCAGTATCTTCTTATATAACCAGGATGTAAAGATTCATCTGTTCGTTTACAATAAACGCGTCTTATAGAACTAACTCTACGAAGCTGCAAGATGACAACAATGTGTGAATACAAGAAGATGTTTAAAAATACCATACTAAAATATCCGGAAGAAAATGTTTATATTGTCGACATTCAAGCATTTCAAAGAATTGCTGTGGATACTTTTATTTTCAAGGAAATTAGTTTTCTCAACATAAAAAAACAGCTTTAACAACTGCTTCGCTCTTTAAGTCTCCAATGCCGTGAGAAGAACTTACAGAGAAAGAAAAATGCATGAGTCATTAGCTAGAAAAAAGTCACCATGGAATTGAATGGAATTCTAATGACATTCCATACCATTGACTTCAACATGTCTCACAAATCTTTACACGAATTTGTCTTACAAATATTTAAGGAAGAACAGAAAGCACTGTGGTTGAAAAATTATTTGCCGAAAGATCTCGGATACCCTCCGCTCAAGAACATAAAAAGTAATGAAAATTACTTTTGCTTACACCATCATCTGTCTATTAGAAGAAAACCGGCATGTGCCGTCCTTAATGCTTTTTCAATAAGAACTTGGTTATTATATTAAATTACTTGGCTGAAAAATTTAGTCATGACGAAATCGATAATTATTGAAATATACTATTGTCACGTGTGTACACACGTCACGGATTTCTTGTTACTATAAGAAGACGAGTAAAAGAGTGCAATGCGGTGTCGACCGTGACGCGATGACAGAACATCTGCCTTGCAAGCCAACGGATCTCGGTTCAAGCCCGGGGTCCTTCACTTTTTCTTTGCACTCTTTACTCGTAACACTATGAACAAAATTATTGAATAAAATAATTTAAAAAAAAATTAAAATGTTTACGATTATTTGGGAAAGGGAAAAGGAAAGGCATTGGAATTCGTCAACAGGTCTTATTTACATGTTGATTAATTTATTTATTTACACTAAACGTATACAAAGAGCAGAGTATCAATTTAAAAATAATTAATAACATTTCTGAGAATGTATTACACATTTTTTCTTTTCTAAAAATGTTGTACACACTTCTTATTTTTATTTAAAAAAAAAAAAAATCTTATGATTATTTGAAAAGGTAAAGGCATTGAAATCTGTCAACTCCTCTGATTTACGCGTTGATTAGTTAATTTATTTATTAACACTAAAACGAATACAAAGAGCAGTGTAGTCATAGTCAGTCAGTGAAGCGGAGGTATACCTTAAGAAGATACTTTATAAACCCTTGTTTATATGTTCGGCAACTCGGCAAATTGATGCCAAGCTGTTTGACCTTAGCTCCTCTAAACCTAACATAGGAACCCCCCACTCCCTCTGTCTCGTCCCCGCGAAAGCTGAGCATTGGGAGGTGGTCTCCGTTTCGTACTCGCACCACCTACAGCTCCCAGAGTCCCTTAGTCCCAAGTTCCACAGGTGGTATCCTACCCCCCAATGTCCCGTCAGCCAGCCAACGGCCAGCCTCAGCCTGTTTCTGCTTAAGGCCCTAATGGTCCGCAGCCACTTTGCTGCTGTCCATTAGAGCCCTAGCCTGTCTTAGCCCTATGGCGTTAGACCATTTGTCGCTCAGTTGCGAGTTAAGCCAGTCTTTGATTGCTCTGTTTACCTCGCAGGTAGGAACGGCGTCTGCGCACCTTCTTGCTCGAATGTCGTCCGTTAGCCTGTCTGCCTTTTCGTTACCCACTACGCCAAAGTGTCCTGGTACCCACACTACACTAAAAAAAAAACACAGCCATTTTAACTGAACTCGCACCAGTAATCCGTCATTGTACGAAGACTTGCCAAGATTACCGTAGAGTTCAGCAGTTTTAAAGAATCAGTTCAGTCGTTTTTGCTGGTGTCCCGCGTAAGTGACCAATTTTACGAGTCGCGACTCGCCAAAACTACCAGTGGCACACCGTTGTTCTTACTGAACAGTCGTTACGGTGGCAGAGCGGTTAAAACTACCGGACTTTACAGCAGAAACGACTGTGTTTTTTTCAGTGTAGTCTCACCACGTTGTGTTCTGCCAGTGATTCTAGCGCCTGTCTGCACCTTAGTACCTCTTTCGATAAGATACTGATACTATCTAGCGCCACGAAAGCTGCCCTGCTATCCGAGCAGAAGCTTACAGTTCTTTGCCCTGTGCTTCTCTCCAACAGCCATTTGGCTGCCTCTGTAATGGCCCTTATTTCCGCCTGAAAAACCGTTTTCTCAGGCTACTGCTCCTACGCTGTTCTCATTTTTAAGCCGTCAGTAAACCACACTACACTGTTTTTGAGGAGTTTGTGTGATCCCTTCTTCCATTCTTCCCTTTCTAGGATCACGATCGCGAATGGTTTGGAGAAATAAATTCTTTCCGCCATTCTGTCGCAATCTCTTTCTTCCATTAGCGGCATTACTTGTTCCAGAAGTGCTGCATCCTTAAAGTCCGAACAGTTCGTTGATTCCGCTATTCTGCAGAACGTTCTACACGCATTTGCCCTGATTACCTTGCCTAGTGGAGGGAGTTCCAACAGTTTTTCCATAGCGACCGAAGGTGTCGTTCGCATGGATCCCGTGATTCCTCCCATAACCAATCTTTGCACCCTGTCTAGTGCCCCGGTGTGAGTTTTCAACTCACATTTGTGGCCCCATACCAGTGCCCCATGCGTGAGTCTTCGTTTGATGATTGCATCATATAGCCATCTCACTTTATCTAGTTCTAGACCCCAGGTATTGCCAAACACTCTCCTGCAGGCCCAGAAAGTGTCTATCGCTTTCTTGCATTTTTCTTTGATATGTTTTCCCCAGTTGAGTCTAGCGTGAAGCGTGACTCTCAAGTATTTGACCTCCTTTACCAATTTCAGGGGGACACTATGGACGATGTCGTCTGCAATTGTCTGTGCGTTTATACCCGCCTCGTTCAGGATACAGAGCAGGCTGTCCACTACCAGGCACCATAGTGTTGGTGACAGCGACCCTCCTTGTAGACATCCCTTCCTCACCACTCCTTTGCTAGAGTACGTTCCCCAGGTTGCCACTACCGTCCTGGCTTTCAGCATACAGCTGATTTACCTAGCGACAGTTTCTGGTACTGCGTGCTCCTCCATACCTGCCGAAATCACCTCGCCGATCGTGTAATTAAAAGCCCCCTCGATGTCTAGGAAAGCTACAAATACCAAACCCCTGTTTTTCATGCCCTTTTTAATGAAGCTAACCGCGTCCACTAGCGCTGTGTCCACCGACTCCCCTGTTTGGTAGGCATGCTGCTTACTGTGTAGCGGCGCTTCTACCAGTCGTGACTCCTTGATGCATCTGTCAACCAGCTTTTTCAGAGTTATGAGTAAAAACGAGATCATGCTGATTGGCCTGAAGTCCCTTGCGACCGTGTGTTATGTCTTACCTGGTTTGGGCAGGAATGCCACCCTCGCCTAATCCCATTCTTCCGGCACATATCCTAGTGCCAGACAAGCTCGATACAGTTTTTCCAAGGCTGGGACTAATATGTTCATGCCCTGTTGCAGCAGAGCCGGGAAAATGCCGTCCGGTCTTGCCGCCTTGTAAGGCTCAAACGTCCCTATAGCCCACCTGATCTTTGCCTTGTCTGTTACCCGTTTCGCCAGTCTCCAGCGAGTCCTCTCCGCGGGTCGTCAGCCGTACGGCCTCTGACCTCGCTCCTTCCCTGGAGTCTGAAAAGTGGGTTTTCATCAGTCCCTCTAGGACCTCCTGTCCATTCTTTGCCCAATCCCCTATTTCCAATCTGATCGAGTCAGTCAGTGACTTCTTCGGGTGCTGCAAGGCACTGCACAGCCTGGCCGTGTCTGATAACGTGCTTCGGCTTTTGCAGTATCGCTTCTAACCCTCCACCCCAGCTTTTTCGATCTCCTTCTCATATTCTTTTTGCTCAGCTCTGTACGCCCGTTTGTCCTTGTCACTCTTCGCGTGCTTGGACCGGTTGTATAGCCGCCTTACTTTCTTCCTGCGTTTCTCTAGTGACTTATTTTACCAGAGAGCGCTCTTCGTTGGCCTCTTCGGTCTAAGTTCACAATTGTTCGCGAAAAAACTTATTATTATTATGTCCCTTAGGATCCTGCTGTAGTGATCGATGTCCTTCACTGTCGCGTAAGAGTCGTAAGTTTATCTCCGTAGCCTACCCAGTTTGTTTTGCTATGGTTCTTTATGAGTTGATCGAGCGTACTTTGTCCGCTAAGTCTGAACACAATATGTTGGTGATCCGATATGGAGACCTCTTCCGACACTCTCCAGTCCATAACCTCAGACCTGGAGGCCAGGGTGATGTCCATGACCTCCTCCCTTACGGCGTTTCGGAACGTGGGTCTGTTGCCCGTATTGCGAAAGTCCATGTATGTTGCTGCTAAGAACTCCAATTGACTTTCTCCTCTAGGATTGTAGTCTGTGCTGCCACAACATGTGTAATGCGCGTTTGCGTTGCAACCCACTATAAGCTTGGTACCTTCGGCTTTGCATTCTCTAATTAATGCAACCATTTCCTCCGGGGAACACGCTTCCTCGTAGGAAAAGTTTGCCGCGGCGATCATAATGCTTTGGCACCGTCTTTATCTGAAGCCCCTTGGCAATAAGGCATGTTCTAGTCGAAGCGGGCAATAAGGCATGTTCTAGTCGAAACGGGCAATAAGGCATGTTCTAGTCGAAACGGGACTGCTACTGATCAGTGTACCTATTCCGTTTAAACCTGCGATTTGGCCATTGTAAATCCAAGGTTCTTTGATTAGGCAAATACCTATACGCCCCCCATTGCCATACGTCTAGCCAGAACGGCCGAGGCACTCTTTCAATGACACAGATTAATCTGCGTGAACTCTATGGTGGTTTCTGGTACAGATCCGGCCCCATTTATATTGCTCACGCTGTAGCGCTGCCCCCGATCAGCTATTTTGATCGAGAGCACCGCCACCCGCAACTACCTCTGTGGTTACCGTAGTAAGGCCGAGGTCGACCTCCATCACCTCTTCTCCCGTCTGTCTTGACTCTTCCTCCGTCTTCTCCTCAAACGGGATGACCTGAGCCCTGCTACTTCCACAGAAAGGCCTAAAGTCGAGGGACTTCAGTGCCTCGACCTTAGTCCTTTCGAGCCGCACCCAAATAGCCGTCTCCTTCTTCTTTTGGAAGGAACCCTCGGTGCCCACCGTCACCATTTTAGTTTTGGTGACCACCCAGGAATCCGGTGCTAGCTTCTGGAGGTCCCCCATCCCAATAGCCTTGAGTTGGGTGCTCTCCCCACACGACTGTTTAGTGGCATTGCCAAATAACCACTGCGTGTCTTTTTGGTCCTTGCAGTGGAAGATCTGTGCATCCTTCTGGAACCGATTGTCTAAGAAACTTGGAACATAGCATAGATCCGCCAGGGGTGCCATCGATCTCCCCCTTCAAGGCCTCCAAGACCTTCTTTCCCTAGTCCTCGTCAAGACGCTTCTCCGGTTACTTGACCGGAACGATGGCCACCTTTAAGTCAGTTGCCACCGCTCGGCTGTAACTCTTTGGAGCGACTCCAATCGACCTCTTCTTACGCTCCCTCGGGGTGGAGCTGTCGGAATGCTGTCTTTTGGGTGCGCCCGTAAGGGTCCCAGCCTGAGACTCCCCAGGTGCGCCCTCTAGACGCTTCGCCCTCAGCTTCGCCCCCGAGACTAGCTTCCTATTCGCATGCCTATTTCTTTTTTTTATCTTTGCCGTTTTCGCAGCCGCCCGGTGACTCTCCTGGGAACTCTCACCGGTATTTACCATCTCAACGACAGCCGCCGGGTCTTCCAAAATACTGTCCGTGAGGACTTGGTTTAAGCTGGGGAGCTCCTTTGTTGCTGGCACTTTTGCGACTGTTTCATTCGTCTTGTTCATTTTTTTCAACGGCATGAGTAAACGGATGTGTTAGTGTGTGTGGACCGAGCCCTGCCCCTGCTTCCCGGACCAGTCAGCCCCCCAGAAAGTCACCCACCGCGAAAATGCCGACTCCAACACTGATAGGGCAGCCAGGTCCTGCTGGTTAGGCTTACCCGGGCCCCTGTACCATCCATCGGCCTAGAAGCGCCAGACAACCTAGTTTTTCTATGGTACCCTCAGATCAAAGGGGTCAGCTCTCTTTGAGTGACCCCGATATGCAGACGTGACCGGGGGCAGCTTAGGGGTCGACAGCGTAGGAGTGTTGAAGTGTAACGTGTGTATTCGTGAGTTTTGTTTCCCAACCGGCATACCGCCTTCGCCTGGTTGGGGAATTGCTCCTAGCCTCTAGTCGGTCCGCCAGGCTTTCCTTTCCTTTCTTCTTTCTCTGAGACGAGGAGAGTTGAACGAATCCTGCCCCCCAGGCCTGTTAAGAGTCAGAAGCAAGTGAAAGCTCTTTTTAGGGGGATCTCGCACTCGAGTGTGAGACCTTTTTACGGGAATCCATATAAATTTGAAAGCCCGTTTTACAGGGAATCAAACACAACGGAAAACATTCTCTCTCTCTCTCTCTCTCTCTCTCTCTCTCTCTCTCTCTCTCTCTCTCTCTCTCTCTCTCTCTCACCGGGACCGAGTCCGAGATCCGTCGCAAAAACGATTAGAGTAGCCCCCTCACCGGTCCAACAGGCACATGACAAGGTGACAATCCCTCGAGGGGGAAGAGCAGAGCATATCAATTTAAAAATCATGATTAACTTTTCTGAAAATATTTTACACATTTTTCTAACTTTTCTAAAAATGTTGTACACCGTTCTTTAAATTTTTTTTTTTTTTTTTTATAATTTTTGTAAAATTTATTTACATCAATTTGATATATTATTATCTCATCATCTATAATCCTCGGTAAATTGCGTTGTTGTTGCTGCTGATGTCGTTGCTCCGGCTGTTGATCATGCTACTGCTGTTTCTGTTGTTGACTGTCGGTCCTTTTTAATTTCAAAATACCACGTCTTGGTACTGGTTTCGAAACCCCTGAAAAAATTAAAGCGAAAAAATAAATTTATTGTATAAAAAATATTCAAAAATAAAATTAATTTAGATTTAAAACATTTTTACCTGAAGTCATTATAGATGTTCCTGGTTTTGGTGACGTCTCTCTCTCTCTCTCTCTCTCTCTCTCTCTCTGTCTCTCTTCTCTTTCCCTCTCCTGCCATCTTCTTCTGCTCGTTGCCTTCTTGTTCTTTAAAAATAAGAAAACGAATTAGCATCGTTATTTTTCAAAAATAATGTAATATCTAAAGATATAAATTTGATATTTTTTCCATTTGCTTTTCTCTTCATATACGGGGATGCAATCTTAGGAATCGAAACTGGATGATGTTCCTCTCGAACTAAAGCTTGAACTTGAACTTGAGCTTGAACTGGATCTCGATCGAGGCTGTCTTCTTCGGGGTTGGTTAGCCTCTACCGCCGGAGATCTTCGAGGCTGCTGTGCTGTCGAAGATCTTCGAGGCTGCTCAGTTGTCGGAGATCGTCAAGGCTGCTCACTTGCCGGAGATTGTCGAGGCTGCTTAGCCGCCAAAGATCGACGAGGCTGCTCAGCTTCCGGCAGAGTTGCAACTAATTAATTTGATTTTATTAATTCAATAATAATTAATTTGAAGTTTAGTTATCAATTATATGAACCTCGTACATCCTCGTACCTTTCGCATTCGTCTTCTTGACCACATGTCGTCATCCACAGTTCCCTGGGCTGCCGCTGCAGCTGATCTGCTCAATCCCTCTTCCCGCCTGGGAGATTCAGGTTCGTAGGTGGGAGCAGAGATTAGAGGAGAGATTGCCGATGCCGTGTTAAAAATGCGTGGCGAATTCGATCATGACGCCACTTGCGGCCTGCGATCGAACTATACGCATCTAGAAAAGGAGCGTAGGGGAAGTATACGCATCCAGCGGCAGTGGAGTAGAAGGGAGAGGCGCTATATATTCTTAGGTCCACCGCCCCTGACGCGGCGGAGGAAAAGTGACAAACGGCGACTGTCGAATTTGCGCATCCACACCTCGCGGTAGTTTCAACCAACGCCAAATAACTATTCGAGCATATTATTGGACTAAAAAGAATGTTTAAACAACAACATAAGTGTAAAAAAATCAGAATCTAAACTTGAAAACTCATGATTGAGAACTTTAATTTTTTAGAGGGATTATGGTTAAACCGACACAAACAAGTTAAGCTTAAGCTTAAATAAAGCTAAATTAAACTAATAAGCCACCCCAGCCTCCCGATAAACATATGCTACTTTCAGTTTTCATATTCCAACGACGATCGTGGCGGCGCGATCTACGTTGTTGCTTGCTATTTTTATGCACTCGGGTTCGAGCCCAAGTCTCAGCAAATTTTTTTTTCTACTTGCTGATAAAATATATGTATAGTATACAATAATAACGAAATAAGCCATTCTACTTCTGCAATTATATTTCAATTTAGGTAAGTATACGGTACAGAGAGGATCTGCAATGTATAACTACCATTATTTATAGTTTTTTACGTAAAGAAAAAATACAATTTTAAATAAATTTAAATTATCTTATTAGTACGATAACGTTTTATTAATTGCATTGATATTAAAAAAAATTATTAATTTGTATTCCTAAAGTTCAAGAAGTTTCATTGTATACTTTTTTCATAAACGATTAAGTAAACTATACCTATATTTATTGCAGGCCCACTGTATACTTACCTAAATTGAAATATAATTGCAGAAGCAGAATGCCATATTGCGTTATTATTGTATACTGTATATTTTATCAGCAAGTAGAAAAAAAAAAGATTTGCTGAGACTCGGACTCGAACCCGAGTGGATAAGAATACCAAGCAACAACGTAGACCGCGCCGCCACAATCATCGGTGATGAAGAAAAACTGAAAGTAGCATATGTTTATCGGGAGGCTGGGGTGGCTTTTTAGTTTAATTCAATTTTGTTTAAGCTTAAACTTAATTTTTTCGTTTTAATGTAATTGTGAAAACGTTATCGTACTGATAAAATAATGTAAATTTATTTAAAATTGTATTTTTTCGTTACCCATAAAACAATAAATAATTGTAGTTACACATTATACGTCCCCTACGTACTAAAAGAATAATAATATTTTTGATACGCGGAGAGTGCGTAAAATGCACTTTTACGCACTCTCCGCGTGCGTTCAATCGCATTTTCCGCTCCCTGTATCAAAAAATAACGTTCGGTACACGTGCGCAAAAGTTGATTCTAAACTCGTGAGATTGTCACCCTTACTTTGCTCGGGCGACAAACCTCCCACTCGTATAGAATCAACTTTTGCGCACTTGTATCGAAATATACTATTCTTATTGTTTTTACGCATTATAAACATTTTATAAGCAAATAAAAAAAAGAAAAAATTTGCGGAACCTCGGACACGAACTCCAGTGCATATAAATACCAAGCAACAACGTAGACCGCGCCGCCACGATCGTCGTTGGTGTATGAAAACTGAAAGTAGCATATGTTTATCGGGAGGCTGGGGTGGCTTGTTAGTTTAATTTAGCTTTGTTTAAACTTAAGCTTAACGTGTTAAACAATAGTGTATCTAAAAGAGCATAAAATTGCCTACTATTTCCCGCAAAAGTTTCCAGATTGACCGTTCCGTTCAATTTTTATGATAAAAAAGGTGATTAAAAAAAATAATATCCATAAAACTAAATCGTCAAACGTTTTGAAACAATTTATGAGAATGAAAAACGATAATAGCTATTTGCTGTAATAATTTTCAATCGTTTTTAAGCTAAAAATCGAAAACTAAAAAAAAATGGGTTTTCTATGTCATACGATCACGGGAGTAAAAAGGCTTTATTTAAGTTGAAATTTTAGGAAAATATTGATCTTGTGGTCACCTCAGCTAGTTTCTTTTTGCAGCTTATAAAAACATCAAGTTTAAAAGATATTAGGATTATATTTTTTGTTTCTCGCCCTGTATACCCTCTGTAACTGAAAATTTCTATTTACTTAAACCTTCTAACCCGCTAACTAAAGTTCAGAATGTTTTGAGACAATTCATGATTTTATGAGGTTATGAGGACCCTATGGTTTTTAAAATATAAAGGTTTAAATTTTTTCATGAAAATTATATGATTCGATATTGTAACGGGTGCTCCTTATGTAAAATAATTAAGATTAAAAGTATTTTAAAAATCATTTATATACTGTATATTTGAACAATATTTTATCAATTCAAACTATAAATTTTGTTGGAGGAAGCTACGTGCCGAAGAATTGGCAGCAGTTTTTTTTCAGGTATAAAATTTTACAATTTTGAAAATATATTTAAAAAATACAACAGACAATAACTATTAATAAGTAAAGACAACAGTTTTCTCATAGTTTAAAACAGTTTTTTACATTTTATAATTGTTGTATTCTACATTCACTAGTTTTAACGTAACTGTTGAAAACAGTTAAAATCTGGTACCATCCGCTCTAAAAAAAACAAAAAAAAATTAATTATACCTGTAAATAACTGTTGTCTTTGTCTCAAGTTTGACATTCTTCTGCTGAAAATTTCTGTTTTGTTTGGTTATCGTCTGTTTTAGTCTAAAATCTTTAGATGGAAACTATTATGTGCAGAATAATAATATAGATCGAAAAATAAAGATTGGAAAACAATTGAAAAATGATCAGTATTAAAAATATATTTCGATATAGCGTGCGTAAAATGCAACTATTTCGTACGCTCCACGTGCGTTCAAGCACATTTTTTGCCACTTGTATCGGAAATTAACGTTCAATGAACATGCGAAAAATTGATTTTTACAATTTTATAAATACATAAAATTCAGTTGTCAATAATCGAATGACACTTTATTGATTTTGGAATCACTATGAGTTTCTCACCTGAAATTTTCATGTCTAATATTTTAAAATTAAAATATTCCTCAGAATGCTTCAATGCATCTATGTTTAAATACGGTTCTACTATTTAAACAATAATTTTCAATTATAAAAAACTTTAAACGAAAATTTTAGAAGTAAACCTAATAGAGCAGTATACCTAATAGTAGACATCTCATTTGAGATTCATCAGTAAGGATGACTATAGATGATTGATGAAAACGTTAAAATATTGAAAATTCACATCAGCTCAGAGTGTGCAGTCGCACGGCTCGTGAATATATATATATATATATTTGCATTTTTTACACATTTTAACTAATTCATAGCTTCCCAGGGAAGCATTTTTCACTATAGATATACCAATAGTTTTTTTAATAAAATTTTCTCACTTTTTCAATAAAAATACTTTGAAATGCATAGATATATGTTATACCTGTCTTATAAGCCATTTAAACCTTAATATTAATAAAAGCAAGATTTTGATCCGGACTAGGACTACCAAAAAATTCATGGAAATAGCTTTTTATAGTGCAAAAGTCCCAGCATAGGTCCCAGAATGGATCTTGACCATTTTATAACCTAAAAAAATCCATCTAATTTTTGATGTCTCAACATAAACCCTCTACGGGACTGAAAAAAATACAACTAAATTCTACGAAAAATTCTAAGAAAAAAAGTATTCCCATATATATATATGGCTGTCGAAAATTAATCCCAAATATTTACAGTTGCTCACTCTATTTTTTCTTGGCCTATTTTTATGTCTATACTGTTTGGGATTCTGTTACTATAATTTCCAAAAGTTATAAATACAGTTTTGCTTATGTTTAGTGATAGCCTATTCAAGACTAACCAGCTTGAAATACAGTTTAGGTCTTCA
>JAZHPH010000260.1:107420-132387 GCA_037356405.1 Nasonia oneida | reverse complement strand
TATATATATATATATATATGACCAGGTACGGGTTAATGTAAATGACAACACGTTATTTATAAAAGCGTAACTGAAACCGAAGTCTCTTTATTTAAATCGTACGCGACTCAGCTCATCAGCTGTCACAATCAGACTGACTTAAAAAACAACATTCGCGACGTCGTTGATCTCGTTGTTAAGGGTCGCTATGCGCGATTCTTGGCATTCGAATCGCCCATAGCGACCACCAATTGCAACCCCAAGAACATCAACTCAACCAATTGCATCCTCAAGAGTACTCTCAAGAACTGATCCGAAAGCTAAACAGCTACGGAATGAGGAATTGGCAAGGCAATATCATTCAAGCTTGCTGCTTGTAAACGGCAATGTCGATTTGTTTGAGAAGCAAAAGGATCTTCAACTATAATTTAAACAGCTAAGTTGTAACGGTTTAACTTTTCCGAAGAGACTGGATAGTCAGTCGGTTCCAGGATCAGGATAGGGGAAAGAAGCAAAAAAGAGTCTGTTTTCATATTCTCAACAATAACAAAATATATTTCTCAGTTAAACAATAGTATTTGGAATCAGTTGTTAAATCCCGGCTGAAACAGAAATCAGTTATGCGTCTTGTTAAAAATACTTCGCCTTTACAAGTAGAATTGTTTAAACTAACGCGGTTAATAATTTACAAGAAGATATATGCGATTTCGTTACAAGAATGATTCGGTGTACGCGGCTGCGGTGTATCGGTTCGGTGGCGGTATGACGGGTCGGTGGTGGATTTTGAGGTTTAGGAATTTATTCGGTACAGTGGAGTCATGTGCGCACAGCTACGCCGATTCGAATGTGTCATGTAACAACGATTCCGACCGCTCTGTGTGCGCACAGTAATGGCCGGGATAGTGTCACGGTGTTTTGAGGTTATCCCTCGGATTTGTGGAGTCGTGAGCGCACGGCTTCACAAATCTTCGCCGCTCATCTTGTTCTTCTCTTTATCCTGTGTGCACACAGAGATAAAGCGAGTCGTGAGAGGTCGCCGTAAGGCTGGCTTTATTGGTTAGGAATTTACCTTCGTTTCACAAGGACGTGAGCGCATGACCGGGCGAATCGCCGGCGGAACTATTGTTACTTCCTCAACCCTTTGGGCTCACAGTGGCAGAGGGAGGCAGCAATGTGTCAGAATGTAGATTAGGATATTACGGTGACACCGGGTGTCGCCCACGTGTGCTCACATAGACGAGGCTTGGTGTTGTTCAGATGTTCCGGGTTGCCTCGTGTGCTCACGATGGCAATTCGGAGTTTCGGGTTTCGGTTCGTCTATCAAATCGTCACGTGGGCTCACGAGACGATTTCGTCGGCGTAGGTCTATCTCTCGCTTTTCCTTGTACTAACGTGTGCGCACGATACTACCCGGAGTAGAGCTCGAGTAGAACTGCCCGTTGCGCCGCGCGATCCGCCTTATAAAGGCGCGCGGCGCGGATGTGCATAGGTGCGTACACGGCGCACCGCGTGCGCCGCTCGCGCCGGCTGCCGCGCTCCGTGCTCGTGCGGACTCGCTGCGCATGCCGCGTCTATTGCGGCCGCCTTCACACGTATTTACATGTGCGAGACTCGTGTCTCGTCACAAAGTAAATTGAACACAAACACAGACATAGACACAGACATAATCACTAAAGGATCAATTTTTGTTGAACCGAATTTAGTTGATACACATTTGATACACGTCAACAACGAATTAGAATTACCATCTAGTAACACGGTTAGACATCAGAATGTGTCATTGACGAATGTCGCTGTTGATGATACTATTCTGAAACTACATAGACGTGGGGATACACTTAAAAAGATCACAAAGACAGATTTAGATTATTTACAGAACACTATGAGTTTGACAAAGAAAGATCCGATACTGCGGATGTTGGGTTTGTTCTGTTTTAGATCCGCAAGATTCGGAATGAAAGCTTCAATGATTGAAGTGACTGAATTCCTGGTTTCGACGTTAATATCTTTGCCGCTTGATGGAGGAGGTCGGATACGAATTTTTGTAATATGTAAATTTATATACAGTCGTAATACTTAAAACGGTACTCGTCGCGCCATCTACTGGTTGTCAACGATTTGGGCAACGAGACAAGCTAGATCGAACGCGAGCATAGTGAGCAAGACTCGCGTATATACTCTAAGCGCATACTATACTGTACACTGAGCTCCGTGGATTCAGACTATGCGACACTGTACTATACTCTCTCTCTTGCCTGTAAAAATCGCAGTGGAGCGGATGTACTGCCGACTAGGCTCTCAAGCCTTTCAATATATTATCATTTAAACCTCAAAGTTATTATTATTTATTCCACGCATCCTTTCCAAACACGAATGATAACTTCGTTCACATCCATGCCGTTCGTTGGAGAAGGCTGGATAAAAATGACCCTGTGCTGACATGTACCAACAAAGACGAAAGATCCTGATTAAGACACTTCACCTGATTGAGACGCATTAATCTGAATGTGACTGAATCAAACCGATTTATGAAGACTACTCTGGTCACGGTTCTTTTGAGCCATGGTTTTTTCCGTGAGCGTGAAGGTGAATACCGGAGTAGGAACTTGAGGAGAGAGAGGTTCCATGGCATGCCAACTCCTCACTCATGTCCATAGTATGAATTTGATGTGTTCGATTGAATTCAGCCGCTTGAAACTTGAATTCAAGAAAGAGATTAGTCTTATATTCCTGTAAGTGATGATCGGAGTCCGCATCTATAAGCGCTGCTCGGTAACTTGACGCCTGGTATGGGTCAAGGTAGAGGACGTTAATGGGATCCTGCAAGTCATCATTGGAATAAGAAGAGGATTGTTTTCAAGAGACGGGTCCGTCTTAGTCCTGTTAGTGATGATTTGAATGGCAACTGTAAGCACGAAATTTGAAACTAGTCAGGCATAGCAACAAAACATCTATTTTTGTTCTTTAATAAAATGAAGCGCAGTAGGTGAAACACGGCCTTGAATATGTGCTGAAATGATCGAACGGGCGGAAACGCTGGAGTAGAGGGGGCAGCGGCAGCCCGAGCAGCGGCTGAGGGGGAGCACGCATATATAATTTTTCCCGATTTTCACCGGTTCTAATCATCGGATTGGATCGTTCGACCTTTTATTCTCTTCGTAATATTAATCTCTCTCCTTCTTATTTTTATTAACAATTTAGATAAAAAATTCTTTTTTTTTAGTTTTTTGGAATAAAATGGAAACTATGCAAGCAATCTTAATGCGGTCAAGAGATGAATTGTAGAAAATAAAATTACGAAGAGAATAAAAGGTCGAACGATCCGAACGGGTGATTAGAACCGGAGAAAATCCGAAAAACCTATATATGCGCGCTTCCCCTCAGCCGTCACTCGGGCTGCCGCTGCCCCCTCTACTCCAGCGTTTCCGCGCGCTCGACCGTCTTAGCACATATTCAAGGCCGTGTTTCACCTACTTTGCTTCATTTTACTGAAAAACGAAAATAGACATTTTGTTGCTATGCCTGACTAGTTTCAAATTTCGTTTTTAAAACTTAAACCGGAGACTTATACGAGCATCCAGCCCTCCGCAAAAAAATGGCTAAAAGAATTACAGTTGCAGTTGTGCAAAAATTATTTGTTAGACAGAATTAGGGTTTTGCACACACAAAATACATATAAATTGAAAAATGGCGGAGTTGCAATTTAAAAAAAAAAAAAGTCAATTTTTCCTGTTTTTCCGGATTGTTTCTGGTTCTAATCATTAGATCGGATCGTTTGACCTTTCATTCTCTTCATAATTTTATTATCTACAATTCATCTTTCGACCGCATTAAGATTGCTCGCATAGTTTCCATTTTATATGCAATAAACCTTGGTTGATTGATCTCAGTTCCTTTTTATCTGTTATTTCGTTGCGGAACATATTAAACTCGCCTAAACTTTTACTTTTTTAAAAGTTAATTTTTTGAGATTTTAGTCCTTTTTAGTAATTTTAACTATTTTATATTTCTTCTAAAAATAAAATATGAGCATCCTTAGCACCTTTTGACCGTGTTTTTTTTTTGTAACATTTTTAGCACTAACATAAAATCACTGATTGTTCTGATACACGGGTAGTGACCCTCGAATGATTTCTACACCTAGACACCAAAACGAAGTTCAAACTACCAAGACCTCGTCATTGGCCACCCTGTACACCTAGACGCCGTCCTCGTATGATGTATGTACCTAGAAATAAAAAATCACGAACGCACCACCTAGTCAAAAAAAATACATATCACAATTATATGATGCTTTGTCACATCACAGATTTTCACACAACGTGACGATAATAAGTACAAATAAATTTCATTTTCGCTAATCTATAAAGTCAATACAATATACAATACAATTACAAGGTACAATACTGGACGGTTTATCACATTTTTTTGACAAGTTATATCACAGCTTACATTTGTCATTTAACGACACCGCTATCGTCGCATTGATAGATGTGTCGGTGTATTGTCGTTTTAAACCGACTAAGTGACGGAAGGTTCCTTAAATTACGAGGGAGCGAGTTCCATAGACGCGCAGAGTCCCATGCACTGAATGACCTTAGTCCAGTGTCAGTACGCGAACCGGCAACTACGAGTTCCTTGGGGTCCCTAGAAGAGGTTCTACACTGGTTTCTCTCAAAAAGGGCAGCGAGATACGAAAGCTGTCCCATGACAACTGCTTTGTAAAGCAGTACCGTCGCAAAATACTCCCTTCTTGCCTCGACCGAAACCCAGCCTATCCTTTTCATGTGGCATGACCACGCGTGGATGTTACCTGCGCTCTTATAAGTGTAACCGCCTTTAGAACACAGATATGAGATTAGTTTGAATTACCTATGGTTTATTATCTTTTCATAAATCGTATCTTGTACACTACATAAAATAGTATATTATGATACGTGTGACCTAAGTAGCCAATTACTGCACGACGTGCATTAGCGCCCGAGCGCAGCGAGGGTGATAAAACTCTGTGCACTGACGGGCTGCTTAGTTTACGAGTATCGTATTAGTATATTGTCTAACGAGTGCGACATGGAGCCCGCGTGCGTGCTTGGCAACTTATCGTTAACTTATTATTATTTTCGCACTAGATGCGCACACTATTTTTTATCACGAGTGGTATTTTCGTAGCAACCGCGAGCTTAACACCTCACGAAGAACAAAACCATCGAGCTTCGCACGTAGCAATATATCTAACGTTTCTAACAGTTTGTATCTTAAATAAGTTTCATAAATAAAATTTTACAATATTGTAAATGTCTCAAACTATCTTAAATTGTAAATTCAAATCCAACAGAATGTACTTATGAAATGTAAATATTTATAATGTATATACGATATATGATCGACATCGAAATGCAACCAAGCGAGTGCCAGCGAGCAAGGCATCTGCTGCTAGTTAAAAATTAATGCTCATACGTTTAAATAATTTTGTGTATCATATAGTTGTTTCATACTATATTTATTTCATTTCAGGTACGCAGCAGAGTTGCTAATTTGCGAGATTCTAAAAATCCTACCCTTCGAACTAATTTCATTATTGGGGCTATTACACCAGGACGCCTAGCTACTATGACAGCTGAAGAAATGGCAAGCGATGAAATTAAACAATTAAGGGAACAATTCAAAAAAGAAGCTATTAATGATGCTCAACTTGCAACGGTGCAAGGAACAAAAACAGATTTATTAAAATGTGGAAAATGCAAAAAACGTAATTGTACCTACAATCAAGTTCAAACTCGATCAGCCGATGAACCCATGACGACTTTTGTTTTATGTAATGAATGCGGAAACCGATGGAAATTTTGTTGAATTTCATTTAGTAAATAAACTCAAGGGGCATGTTAGCGCGCCGATAGCAAGTATAAGTATATTTAGATATACTGCGCCTTTGGAGAGCATTGTAACCTGATTGTACCTTATTTGCTTTGAACAAATCATTTTTATCACACATGCTCTGATCGTTCCGCACAACGCAACGATTATGGCTTAGTTAAACAGCAAATTGCATTATTTAATGAGGTGAAAAGCTAAAGCATTTGGTTATAAGCAAGGGTGTTACGTTAGGAAAAATAACGCAATGCTGGTCATAATCACTGACAGTCCATATAACCTCTCCCATTGTAGCCTTGGTAAAATCTTGCATTAGTCGGTACTTTATCTTCGCACCCATGACAAAAAAATAGTATGAGCAACTAGTGCAGTGATTTTCCAGTCACCCACGCGGGCTCCATGTTACGGCACCAACCCGCCTGCTTGCGTGATTGGCAATTTACCCATTATACTTATTCAGAATACTGTAAAGGGAAAAATCAATGTATCTATACATAGAATATTTGTTCAAGGTTGATGCGCTCGCTTCACCCCGGTTTTTTTATACGATTCGCAAGTGTTCGGGGAAAGGAAAAAATAAAGTTTGGGTAGAGCGCTCCGTGGTTTCCAATAAATGCAGGTATAAGTTTTGCTTGAAAGTGAGTTATGCCACCTGGCCCTGGCAGAAATTAAAACTAAGAAATGTAATTAATTACAGAGACAAAAAATATTTGCTTATACAAAATAAGAAAAACTAAGACATTCTAAGAAAGATAAATAAAAAAATGAGAAAACCTAAGAATTATTACGCAATAATGGACAAATTTCTTGCTAATTCTTGATTTTTCTTAACTTTTCTTAACTTTTCTTAGTTTTTCTTAGTAATTTTTAGTTTTTAGTAACTTTTCTAGAATTTCCGCGAAAAAATTTACATTATTATTCAAAAAAAAAATCCTACCCTGGGTTCGAACCCTTGACTTTTCGGTTCAGAGGCAAGAACAATAAAACATGATAAAGTTTAAAATTAATTCATACAAAACTAAGAAAAACAAAGAAAAGCTAAGAATATTTAATTAATTTGTTCATTAATGTAGAGTAATTCTCAAACGTTCTTCAAATTTCTTTAGAATTATCAAGAATTATTTTTATTTCTTAGTTTTTCTTAGTTTTTCTTACTTTTAACTTCTGCCCGGGACTCGTGGATAATTTCTAAATGTTTGACAGTGGGTAAAATTAAATTTTGGTAGTGCGCTACGAAGTTTTTGTGATTTAAAACGTATTTTTTACAAATATAATATTAAAAGTCTACTGAGGTTTTTCAACGCCTAGACATGGTATACTAATGTTCGGGGTGACGTTCTGTACACTGCGAAGCGCACTGCATTCTTTGTGTGCAAATTACCTAAAAATCGTGTACGAGAGTCCTGTGAAAAGTATCCATGATTTATCATCAAATTTTATGTCTACGCATTAAAAATTACTTAGCATACTACTATAAAGACTAATTTTTTTTCTATTCCAAACACCTGGACGTTTTTTCTAGAGTTTCTAGAAATCTAGTGACCTCAGCATTATTTTTGGGAAGAAGTAACGATATCAAAAGCTTAGTACTCCTGAAGTTGTTATCACGTGAACGTTAAAGGCGATATCGTATTAAAATTGATAACCTAAAATTACTGTACTTTTAATTGTTACCAACCGTTGTCTAATAGTTTTTGTAACCTACTGTTATGATTCTAGTTTAGCTTTACACACACACACACACACATACACAAGTGAAACTATTTGATATACATTTTGTACAATGTATAAATAAAAATTATTACACAATTATGTAAAGTTTTTCTAAAGAAATGATTCTGCATAAATTATGTATAATCTTTGTAAAGACTTGACAAGTAAGTAATTACATATATTTTTAAAACAATTCTATTATTTATGATATATTAATATTAATAAATAATAACAGTTATGAATAGTTAAACAATAATTCATTTAAAAGAATTAACGTTCTTCTTTGTGAGCTGATTTCAATTTTTTTTCTTCTTTAAATCTATTTTTGTCCCTTCCTTCAATTAATAGTTGCATCATATTTCTTTTTATAATCTGGCCATCTATTTGCTTCCAACTGAGTCACTTTCCATATGTTATAGTAAAAATTTTGGGTATTATTTTTTGTTATTTATTTTCATTTATAGACACGCAATATAAGCAAATGCATAGTTTTGTGTAATTTACCTAGAATTGCTTTTACTTCGCCTTCGTGGAGTCCCTGTCTACTCTCTGAACTCCTTGAGTTATTTGACCCTTTTCCAAGAAGAGAGCATGAACTGAGTGCCTCTTTTGTAAAAACGATTTTATTAGAGCTTGGGCTAAATACGTTGACTTGTTGCAGGTATCTCGGGTATTTTTTAAGCTATAACTTTTTACAAAAATATTTAAACCCTTAATGAGTTCAATTAACTTAAAATAATAAGAACTTCAACAATTTATTCTATATTACTCTTTTTATAAGAATTAATCAAGTTATATATACTTGCTCCATTTGATTCGTCAGCTTTTGTATATTGTAACGTCGAAACTACATCATTTTCTACCTTCTTAATATTTTACTCTACTGCTTCGACAGATTTCCCGTTGTTATCTGACAATTCATTTTCAACAGGTTCAACTTTTACATTTTTTGCTGCTTCAAAATTCTTAACTTCCGTCAATGACTCTGAAGAATATTTATTCTCTCTCGAATATTTTATACCTGAAGTCTCGTTTTGTATCTAGAAAAAGTTCAACTTAAGTATTTACTTTGTATATTTAAAAAATATAAGTGAACTTACGGTAATGTTACTATCGAAATCATCATCATCATCATCGGATAATGTGATAATGTCATCAATAAACGTTTTATGTGATCGTTTCGATTTATTTTGAGGTGTACTGCTAATGATCTTGTCTTGTTCCATCGGCTCAATACTGTGAGATGTACGTAAGTTATCTTCTAGTGATATAGACTCTGGTAGAGACTCAATTAGAGGCATGTTATTATAAGACCTTCTTTTTCCAGATCCAGTATGCGTGGCATGATCAACTTCTCCCGTAGGCATTTTATGAGACCGTCTTTTTCCAGTACACGTAGGATTATCAACTGCTTCCATTAGCATTTTTGTTGAACCTCTGTGATCCTCCAGAGCCTGTGTATGAGTATGAATGCATGTTAATTTTAGTTATAGTATAGTATACAATATTTAAATTATTTTTCTTACAAGCGTCAAAGAATCCAAACCATCTGCAACCATCATAAGCTAGCGATTTTTATACATATCCAGTCCAATTCGTTATCATCTTACATATTTTTTGATTGGACGTCTATTTCAGTAGTTCTTAAGGCAAATCTGTTTGCATTTTCTGAGCTAGTAGTTTGCGTACTGGATTTACTTGTACTCGGCAAATTATTATCTTGCAAATCTACATTTGAAACCTTTAGTTTACAGCTTATCTGCAGGTCAATGTTTACACCTAGTTGTTTAAATAAATTTTTTTCCACCAAGGAATCTACTCGCTTTTTTATCTGTTTTATTGCTGGTTCCTATAAAAGTTGTTTTTGTTTAGCCGTAAAATAATAAAAATGTTACGTGAGCATAATTGATAAATGTTACCTTATCACTCTCTTCTTTCGAATCTGATTCAACTTCTGATTCGCTCTCTATCGTGTGTCTGCCTTTTTTTGGTTTTTTGCTTTCTTCACATTTAGAACGTCATCCATTTTTCTAACTAACGCTGATTCATCGACTAATTGTAGAATAGAAAAAATCAATCAATTAAAATCGCAAATTATCAATATTCCACCAGAAAATCGAAGAAATTTTCAATTCGTAACCGGCGTTTTTATAGTTCAGAAACGCAACCGAACATGACTTCATTTTTATGGCTCTTTGTTAATACACTAAAAAATTTGTATGAAAATACTGTAGAATGGTTCAATCAACGCAATAATGAGGTTAGACATAGCCGCGTATTAACGCCGATAGCTACGTTAGACGCGTGTGCGAGGGCACCAACTCAAAATATTATGAAATATAATGGCGAATGCAGTTCCTCATTTTGCGAGCATAAGGGTGAAACCTGCGCAACGGGAAAAGGGTTTAACTGAGTATACTCATTTACACAGTATGTTATACCACAAACGAAAGAATGAATGCTGTCGCAAGCACAGGCAGCTGTAAATCTTAATGTTAAACACGTAAAGGGTGTAAAAGGTCCATCCGTGACTGCATTGATTCCTACGTTTGATACAGCTCGTTCTTTTGTCCCTGATTATCTGCACTCTGTTTTGCTTGGAGTTTCCAACTCGAGCACCAAGAAATCTTAAATACATAAATTATTGGAAAGCTTCAGAATTCAGAGAGGCCCTTATACATATATTTCCTATTATTTTAAGAAATAGACCTAAAAAAAATATTATGATCATTTCTTAATGCTTTCATATGTCACAATAATTTAGTTAAAAATTAAAATTCATATGAGCGAGATTGAACTGTCTGAATGTCTTTTGAATTTGTAATTGAAGTAGAGTCTCCTTACGGTCGTGAAAAATGATTCTTCAATATACATCAGTTAATACATTCAGCTCAAAAAGTTTATAGGAGCCTTTCTGGTCGTGGTCAGCATTTCCTTTCGAAGACGGTAACGGTCAAATTAAAAAAATTGTACATGGACCAAATAAAATTGAGATAGAAATTTTAAATACTTTTTACATTATGAATGTGCACAGAATACTTAGGTATAAATTACACATCGCAAATAACTTAGAAAAATGCAGCGTAGTAAAAGTACTGTTGAAAGCTGGAAATGTGAATTTTAATGAAGATGAATTGAATGTTATAACCGACTCTGTTCTTCTTATTTAACAAGGATAGAAAATATTGAAGTATACACTCTAATTTAAATTGACAATACTATTTTCACATCTCAGAAGTATCTAAGTCAAAAAAGATGCAATTATTCTATTTTCTGGGAAAACTCCTGCTTAGAAACCGTACTGTACTTTTTATCATTGAATAATGTATTGTGTGCTTTAGTCAGGCAGCTAATAACATATCAGGATAGAGAAAATGCAATTATAAATCGAAATGTAAATATAGATTTTTCGAACTATATAATACCTATTCGGGATACTTACTGTATTCAAATCTTTGCTGTACTGTATTCAAATACTTACATCAATTTTGAAAAAAAGTAATTGTTCTTACGCACCTTTCTTTGTATAACATTTTCTGACAAATATACATAATTTTTACATAAATTATGCAAAAATGATTGTGTATAAATTGTACATAATTTATACAAAATAGTTCTACATGGGCACACGCACACACACACACACACAAATACGCAACACGCACAACACTATCATACACCCATACCTTAGTGGAAATGGAAATTGTGCTATAAAAAGTCTGCTCCATAGTGCCGAACTGTGCCACCTTGCACTACGCTGATGTCATTTCGAACGTATCAAATATTTGGCACAGTCTAGCACATCGTGATACAGTATGGTACATGTTTAGCACTAGGCTCAATTTAAAATACTACCTGACATAATATGGCATAGCTTGGCACAGTTAGGCACAGTTTCTCATACTTTGACATAGTGTTGCTATGCCACATCCTTATCATTATTTATAATCGGTAGCTAATAAGAAATCTTAAATATTATAATACAAATAATTTCAAGTTTATGAGACTTAAGAATCGTTTATTCATTTGGGCAGTTACATTAACTATTCTTTACAAGCTAATAGTCATATTAGCTATTCTGTAAAGAGTGGAAATCGTTATACTAACACCCTATGAAAAAATAGCTAAAGCAGTTAGTACTTCAACTGATACGCTGGCGACCCGGGTTCAATTCCTTCTCGGGGCACTTTTTTATTAAATTGTATAAAGGAGGTTATTCCATTGTTCCAGATAGAGGAATTAGTCCTCTAGTATGTCAAATATTCAACCTGTCTCTGAGCTAGGCACGCTTTCCCTCCGCCTGGAAGTCGTCGATCGTACGAGCACTAAACAAAGTTAACTCTCCAACAGCTTTGACTGACTACCGTCCTATCTCTCTACTCTGTTTCCTGTCCAAGGTTCTAGAATGGCTGGTGCACAAGCAAATCTCTGAGTATCTTGAAACAAGACTTTACCTTGACAATTTCTAAACAGGCTTCCGCACTAGCCACAGCACGCAGTCTCGCTTAATTAAGCTGACTAGTGATGTCGGGCTTGGGATAGACAGAAAGAAAGTCACTCTGCTACTTCTATTTGACTTTAGCAAGGCGTTTGATACTGTGTGTCACGTCAGCCTACTCGTCAGCCAATGCCACCTTCAGGAACTCCTGTGTCTGTTTTGTCAGGATGAGTGCTAACGCCGAAAGGATAATGGGCTGGGCTACACTAAATGACTTAAACTGAATGTCCTTAAAACTAAGGCAATCGTCCTGGGTTCCCCCTACTATATAAATGCACTATCTTCTATTGCTAACACCTGTATAAATATAGGGGGAGCCCGGGTCGACTATGAATCATCTGTGCGCAATCTGGGGTTGGTGCTAGACTACGTGGAAAGAGCACGTTACACAAATATGTAAAGGTGCTCACTCTCTTATGTACCGGCTCTATGTCTTTTGGAAGAGCACCAACCTCAGGCTGCGCCATACCTAGTGCAAGCACTCCTGTTTCCCATCATCGACTACTCTGAACTGGCTTACTGCGACCTGACACAAGAACTGGACACGAAACTTCAGAGACTTGTCAACACGGAGATCCGTTATATCTACGGGGTCAGGAGGAACGAGCACATCTCCCCTTACAGGCGTGAGTTGCAATGGCTTACCATCGCCGGGCGTAGGAAATACTTCATGGCCTGCTTTCTAAGAAAAATTTTCAACTCGTCAGTGCCTACCTACATATTAGCCTTTTTTGATTTTCACGTTGCGCTCAGGCCTGTGAGGGGTGAGGTGACCCCCCTGGACATTCCGTCCTTCAAGACGGAGACGCTGAAGAATTCATTTTTCATCAGTGCTTCCATCTCACTTTCGCAACACACTTTAAACACGCAGCTAAAACATACTTCTTTGAATTGAAAAACATGTTATCATGACGCAAACATACATACTCATTTATCTCATTTCATTTCATTCTATTCCACACTTTTCACATCTAGCACACTTACACAATAATTTATTCTACTTTGTTTTTCTCCTTAAATTAATATATACAACATAATGTACAACAATAAAGAATATATAAATCTAAATCTAAATCTCTCAGTGGCGTCATGCAGGACCCCCTCCTCTCTACCGATTTCTCCGGAGTAGTGGAGGGGTTCGGTAAAGTAGGAACCTGATGACGCGGGTCCTCGCACGACATTTTTGTAGTCCTGAGCCTCTCTCCGGAGTGGTAGCGGGTCGGTAACGTAGAAACTTTTAAACTTCTAATTTTAGAGAGAATTAAATAAATTACGAAATAATAATAAAAAAAGTTTCATGCGACGGCGGATGGGCTCGAACCCACGGACCCGATATCGAGAGGCTGGTGCTCTAACCACATAGCTAGACTCAACGATACAAGTTGAATGTATCGTACCCCCCACCCCCACCCCCTCCCAACACACTGAGTCGTGCAAATACACACACACATGAGCGCGCGCATGCAGACATTTTAGCAATAATTTATCGTAACTCGCAAAATAATGAAAATGTTCTGAAATTTTTACTTGTATACACCTCGGCTACCTCAAATATGCTCAAATACGAAAGTTGCAAACCATTGTTTATAAGCCTATATCTCCAAAAGTTACAGTCGGAAATTTGTTAATATAGTCTCTAATATGTTAATTAAGCATTGTCTACCTATTTAAGTGATAAAAAAATCTGAAATTAAATTTTTTGTCTACTAATATGACTAATCGATTGATGAAAAATCGCGAATAAAGCAATTATTTTGTGAAATAACTGCGACGTCGGTGTCGCTGCGCACGCATGATTTATCGGCGGCGGCGGTAACGTCGGCACATGTGACTTACTGCTGACGACGCATTGCCAGAAGTACATAAGAGTCAGAACAAGTAGTACGCCAGCAGCAACGAATTCTCGGAAACCCAAACACTGCAGATATGCATTCTCAGAAATGGATGTGTACATGATATCTCCGAAATTCAATTGCGTGAGAGCCAACGACGACGGTGACGGTTTCTCGGAAATCTAAGTACTGCTGACGATGCATTTCCAGAATAAATACTGCTTATCACCTTTTGCAATAAATACTCCTTATCACCTTTTGCAGACGCAGTTGCAACCGGATCATATTAAGTTGTACACTCCAAGCAAACACTTCTAAGAAATCCTTGTGCTGCTACTGCTGACTGTTTATCTGCTGCCAACGGTCAGCAGCAGCAGCGATGTGCGAGTGTCCGGAAAATCTGCTTGGATCATTTCGCGGGGTAGGTGGTGGGCGTATTGTTTGTCTGGCGCCACAGCGAGGTGTGATGCCATGCGGTAGTGGGGGGAAGGCACCGCTTCTTCTCTCCTCACCGTTACCTCTTCCCAATTTATCTCTCTATTTATTTACTTATTTATTTTATTTAATTTTTTTAAGAATGTTTCTATGAATAATGTAATTTAACTTGATATTTTTTAAGACAATTTTCTACTATGGAAATGGGTAAGAAAGAATAGCAATAAATAATACAAGATAAGTATTTTATATTTTGTAATGATAGACTATTTATTCAATATATATTTAATGAGATAATTATACAAATTGTGATGTACATTGGTAACTTTTTTCTTTCTTTCGAAGATAATATTTACAAGAAGGAGAATAGTAAAACTAAAAGAAAAGAGACATAATTAATCATTCATTCCATTTAATATACCGACAATTCTATCGAGATGATGAGATACAAGTTGGTAAAATATATCAACAATATCATCACGGCTGAACGGGATTTGATCCTTAATTTCCATCGCACGCGTCTGCACAGTTGTTGTGACATTATCCAACCATTTATCATCGATAAGATTAATAATTGCTTTTACAAGAGTTATCGTATAAATACCAAATTGTCTTACTGGTATATTGTCTGGATTAACACTCTTAATGTATTCTACAGTCTCTCTGGCAACACAAATTACACTACTCGCTACAAACTTAAGATATTCTAAACGCACATCAATGCATTTCACAATATACTCATACAATCGTAGAAACTTAGCTTATTTTAAAATAATAGTTAAATGATTCCGTTTGCTAACTATTGCAAATGTCTTGGGTGGCTAGTATCCACAATTTCGATAGCCTTGTCTTTCTGACTGTGAGTGAATTTTGCTATCCAATCTGTACCGCAGATTTGTTGACCTGTCATAGAATCGCTGCTGCTGCTGCTGCTTCTACTGTGGTCGCAAAGATACTTAAAAAGGCATTGAAACACTTTGTGAATTGCAACCTCTGATCGTGAATAAAAGTAATTCCTTTCGAGGCATAGCCTAGTAGCCGCGCAGCTGGTCTATAGTACTCGTTTTGCTAGTTGGTGTATTCCAGGCCGACAATGATTTACGTTGTGAACAACTTATCTAAAGTGTACAGAGTGCTGAGGTGCTGGATGAAGTTTGTTTTCCTCCTGGTACGCCATTGTGCGACTCTCTCACGATCACCACCTTCGAACGACTAACTTTGACTCTTAGTACAAAGTCTGAAGGTGAGAGGGTATGGTGGAGATCAGGTGTAACGGTCCGACTCGAGAGTTGCTAGCGACGCGAGAGTAATACGCAAACAAAAAATATCCCGAATCTGGTCTTAGATGTGCAGATCTGTTTACAGTAACCTCGTACTGTAGAACTCGTGGGTAGGAATGCGTTGACTCGATGATGACGCATTGTTTTATTTTTCATTTCTTCTCATAAGCCTTCGATAAAACTTAACGGCCAATGCGTTATTCTTGACAGAGTCTGATGAAAAAAAACGTAGATATTTTCGCAGAAAAATGCCACTACACATATGATACAGAAACATAATGCAGTGCTATCCACATACTTTAGAGTCGACGCTTTTCGCTTGTTTTTTATTTCAGTCGAATCGCGCGCAGTTTTTTTTTGAGTCGATTGAGATGATGCTTTGATACGGGTGCAACTCCGTAACTATCATAGTAAATTTCTTATCAATTTTTATCTATGAAGATGGCGACCCAGTACGATCCTGGCTGATCGGACGTGTCGAGAATCGTTACAATACCTGTCGGTGTAGATAGCAATTTCGGAACGTGATTGGCAATGTAAACTCCTATTAAATCGGCTTTTAATCCTCTAATAGCTGTGATTATTTGACGCATTTTCATGTTCATGGTGCATTTACGTACTCTTCTTCTACCGCACCGTCTTTTTTCTCGTCAGCTTCTTTCTTAATTCCGTCCACAACGTCGCGAGAACGAAATCTTTCGTGATAGTGATATCTCTCCATCTGCAGCTGATCGTAATCTTATATAACTTAGTACATAACTTGGCTATTTGTGTCGTACAGGTCGCTTCAAAGATAACTGACAACGAGTAAGTGTATCTGCCTTTTTGATTTGATAGGCTCGACGCAATGCGCAAAAATCTTTCTTATTTTCGATTTTTTTAATACCGTTACTAGTGCACAACAAGACGTTCGGAAATTGCTGCGCGTGTTCGTCAAATAAAGGCGCACTGAAATCTTCTAAATTGATGATTCTTCGAGCGACTACTTTTTCCAAAAACTTGGCTTTCACCTAGCCGCGAATGGAAAAGTTGCACAGACTACGACACAAATTCTTGATAAAGATATCTATGCCGTGCCACTCCAGACCGTGTACATCGAGAGTGCATTAATTATTCGTCTGTTGTATATCCGTGGGTAATTCGGTAAAACTGCACGGCGCGCGAATGATCCAATAACTATACGGCTTTGGAAAGATAAAACTTCGACTCCCTTGGGAATAATTTTTTGTTTATATCCCGAAAGCCTTGAATATTGATCATGTAGTCCGTCATGATGATGCTGTTGTGTAAGTACGTTAGGTGCTGGCTGTTTCAAAAGGGAGACTAACTGCTGAATATCAGCATGCTCGCCTGAGGCGCGAATCAAATTTTTTTGAGGCGCTGCGGTCGCGTGTGCGTGCGCATAAAACGCTAAAATCCGTTATGATTTGGCGGTTAGAGTCGATTTCCAGAACGTTGTCGTACTCTGCGTAAACGATACAATTGATAGCGGTGAGAAAAGCCGTCTCAAATCTCACTTCTATGCGTATGCTACCCGAGCGCACGAAATTCCAATGTGTGGCACAGTATACCGATAAATCAGGAGTGAGATCGAAGGCCGTAAAAAATTGCCTATGTAATAGTTGTAGCGATTGATGCCGAAACCTTCGTTGAGAAAATGCATGCCTGTGCCTGTGTACAGCGTTTGAAAAGTGTCAATGTAGAGTTTGTTGAAATCCGTGAAACATGGCTGCAAAGGTTTGCTTGGAATTTGTATGCCGTTGACGTAAAGAGAAATATAATTTATAGAGAAAAGTTGAAAATTAAACGAGCTCAACGCGCGGTTTCTGTTGAATGCTTTATTTTCTACAAAGCCCAAGATTATTCTCTTCGGCAACTTTGACTCTTGTTATGGGATATTTAGCCGTGGTTTTCGATAACGCTTGCGCATGTACCAGTACAACTCCAGGACTGATTTTTACTCTGCGAACTATGAGTGTAGCTTCTCTGATGCTGACTTTGAATTTTCCATCGGTCAATCAGCATTTTATCCTGATTAAAGAGGTCATGAGGTACCCAATCATGTCAAAGTATCGTCGATTCTGTGTAAAATATTTACGATTTTCCAGCTCTTTGTTCACGGTCATAGGTGCTGCGGCAATGCTCACTGCATTAGCTGGTGCATCGAAAGCGCCGCTCGTGTCGTCGTACCATAAACTCGCTGTAAAGTGGGACTCTTTAGCAGCCACGGCATAGTTGAGAAGCGTCTCGATGTACGCTTTGTAAGGATAGGCGTTGTTAAGTGGTAAAACAATTTTCTGGGTGAAATAAACGTCAATCTGATTGAACATTGAATGCGTAAAATTGTTGATCGGTCCGACTTTAACATCTTCAGTCATTGTGGTAGTCTCGTCAGCGGGTACGATTTTAGCTTGAACATGAAGCATAGTGTGAGCCAGATCAAAGTGATGCTCGCCACTAACCGGCACGACAAATTCCAAGGGTACGTCGACATCGTCGCTGAGAGACGACACAGGCTTATAATGTAGAAAGCTGCTGCTTTTAATGGATGTTTGGGTGGCTGGAAGCGTGAAAAGATCCAGTTCGCTGGACATGCATTCCGTCGAGTGAGAATGTAAAAATGCCATTTTTACCCCAAACTAAATACGTCTAGGACCAAAAATATCTGTAACACTTCTCAAAGTCTGCTGCTGCTGAGTACTTCTCTTTTTAGGCCTCTTCTTCGTTTTTTTTCGGAACAACGTCAGTATTGAAAGTGATCGAAAATATTCTAAGTCTTTGCACGATAAAAAATATTTTAAGTTTTTGAACGACCGAAAATATGCTAAGTCCCGACAGAAGTTACGCGTAAAAGTTAAAGTCCGACGCGACGTACTGGTCCGGATTCGGGCAGAGCTTCCGCGCTGCTCTATTTTTTTAAGAAAAATTGCACGTTTGGGCCTTGTGCCCTGGGCCTTTTATACCAAAAATTATCCTTGACACCCTTGCTCTCTTCTTCTCGCGCGGCTCGATTTTCAATGCACAGGGTAAGTGCGAGTGCCTCTCCTACTGTCTCTGCATGCACTCCTCCTTTGCTGACGGTCGCTTTCTTCCGATTTTGTATGTGTGTGTAATAGCGTGTAGGATTTGATTTTTCTCTGATTAAAATCAAGTTTTCCCTCATCATGTTTTATAATCTTTAATGATTTTATTTATTTCTATTCGGATTTTGTCACGTTTTTGTTTGTATTTCTGATAACGTTGTCGTTCCTCGTTTCTATCTTATTTAATTAATTACTCTAATTTTAGTTTCCTTATCGATATATAATTTGGAGTTTATTTATCTTATCTTTTGCTGAATTCTAATGGGAAGGGTATTGGTTAACTAATTTTATGATAAATGATCTTATTAATTCCTTAATTGTAAAAATATTAAAATGCGAAAGAAGTGAGCCGCATCCAGCTCCTCAGCTTCATTCGCTCGACCGAGCTCGAACGGGACGGAGCACTACGGCCCCCTCTTCAAGTAGAATTCGGCCAGAGAAATATTTTTGTGCGCTAGTTGAGGCGCGGGCAATACTGCCAGTTCCTTATACTTGCGATATTAAATTAAATTAAATTTTCAAATGTAACATTAAAACGTAGCGAACAATAAAACTACATGCCTCTTATATATATTGTGACAGTGCATATGCCCTCACAACAGCTCGGCATAAGCCCAGCACATACACGCGCGCAAAGCGCGCACATACACATACGAACACGCATTGCGACGACTATCAAGGCGGCAGGAGCCGCGCGCGAAGTATAGAAGTAGAATAGGAGCGAGAGGGGGGGGGGCAAAAGGAAAGAAGCGTGACAATAGCCGACGCTGACTAATAAACACACAACAACGCCGTAAGACCGCGTCACCGAGGTATTGTAATACCCTCAACGGAGGATAGCAGTTAGTTCTAACCGAATCGAGCAAGCGAGCAGTTGTCCAGTCGAACGCTTCACTGGCATCTGACTACGCTGTCATACTTGTATTAATTTCTTGCTCTTTTTTTGTATTAATAAATATATTCACCGTGAGAAGTTATACCCTGCTTGGTTATTATTTTCAACAGGTTATGGGCCCAGCACGCTTCCACTGCGCAACGTGAATTTTATTTATTTAATCAAAATTAAAGCAAGCCTTGCAGCATACAAGTATAGCACCGGATAGTCTCCTCTGCAAGCTGGTAGAGTAAAGTGTTATTATTCGCGTCAATTTGTGGAAAAGTTTCCAAGTGCAGTGTACAGTAAGCTTTTTTATCATGTCAGATAAATAGTTTTAACTTCGTTAAGCTTAACGAAACCAATTACACGGTGTGGAAATTTGGAGTTGACATCGCCTTAGGATCTGCCGATCTTTTAGGCTTTATAGACGAAGATGACGAGAAAGAACCCAAAAAAGAGGAGACACCAGATGACTGGAAAAAGTGGAGAGTGCGCACGCGTAAAGCGATAGGCATAATCGTCGGCTCGGTAGAAGTGAAGCATCAGGCCCACCTAGTCAATTGCAGCACTCCAAAAGAAGCTTGGGAAAAACTTCGGCAGCGTTTCGGAGACTCAAGTGCAAATGCGAAAGAAAGTGCATGGCAACAGTTTTATAGTTTTGAAATTAAATCAGGCCAACTGGAGGATTTTGGGTGCATCTGCTAAAAGCTTGCAGATGCAAATGATAAGCCGTCGTGCACTTCAATGCAGTTCAAGCTATTGAATAGCTTGCCACAGAAGTTCTCGACATTTCGGATGGCTTGGGAATGCACTCCACAAACTGAGAGGACCACGGAATTGCTGATAAGCCGGCTACTCCGTGAAGACAAACGTCTCTGCGAGACGGAAGAAAATGAGACGAGTTTGGCGCTCCAAATCGAAGCTCTTGGTTTTAAGAGAGATCGTAGCCCGTCCATGGGACAACAGAAGCAAGCCAAGACTAAAAAAAATATAGAAGAATTGAAGAAAAGAACAAAGTGCGCGATCTGCAAAGAAAAAGGACATTAGGTGCGAGAATGTCTAACGAAGAAAAGTGACGACGAGCGGAGCGAAAAAGCCTTTGTAGCTTCAGCTTACTGCATCAGCGATGCGGCAACTGACAGTGACCAGAACGCCTGGATAGCCGACTCAGGTGCAAGCATGCACATGAGTCCGTAAAAAGAGTTTTTCACCACGTTCAGCAGCATCCGTGAGTCTGTGAAAATTGCCAACAATAAAATCCTGCATGCTGTAGGAAGAGGTACGATTGTCATTCGTGAAAATCTGGATGGAAAAGTGATTGAACGAGAACTTCAAGATGTGTATTTTGTACCAGAATTAAAGGCCAATCTGTTTTCAATACCCACGATCAACGCGAGAAAATACTCATTTCATTCATATGAAAGTTATTGCGAAGTACGTGATAAAGACGGCAAGTTATCTTCTCGCGGAGTTGAGCACAAAGGGCTTTTTAGAATGCTCTTTGAAGTACAGATGCCCGAGCATAGCAGCTTAAGATGTCTCAAGCAAGATCGATTAAGAAAAACGAGCACTGCAAAGCCCGTGAGCAATCAAAAAGCTAAAGAACGCAGCACCTACTGTCATATAATGGAAATCAGCCCATCAGAAGAGGATGACGTGTCAGAAGCTTCAGACAACATCTCTCGTCTCTCTCTCTCTCTCTCTCTCTCTCTCTCTCTTTCTCTCTCTCTCTCTCTCTCTCTCTCTCTCTCTCTCTCTCTCGGTTAATTTGGCGCATGGCATACCACGTGTAGAAAAGCACGAGTGAGTATATAGCTTAGCGTAGGCCGATTGTCGCGCATAGTGCGCCGGCCGATCTCGATGGTCGTCTCGACGCACAACACACGCACACACGATTGCACGTAGTGCACATTGTTATTTCGAGTGAATAAACGTTCTGAGGGCAGATGAAGACCGAAGGTTCTCTTAGCATAAATTATTAGAGTGGCATTATTATGCATGTATATACAATATATGTATATATTAAAATTTTTTATTTTAAAATCTGTGTAGTACGACTTCAGAGGCAATGCGTCCTCTGAAGGTCAACTATACAAAACGTGGCAAGCGGAACACTCTAGAGACATTACGTCTCAGGAGAGAGCTCCAATTAAGACGAGTAGCTTAAACAGTAATACAGAGTGAAAATCTTTCTTAAACGAATGAAAACATAATTCTCTTTTCAGGCATATTAGCTTTGACTACAATACGCTATTCAAGGACGAAATACTAAGAATCGCTTATACAATAAAATTTTTGTCTCTAGAATATTTCAAGGGCATTACGTCTCTGAAGAAAATTCTAGATAAGGAGAGAAGCCTAAACAGTAACATTCCAAACCACTAAAAAATAGTATTTTGTGTACCAAGGGCGTAAAGTGGGCTTTTTTAGTCAAGGCGAGTTAGCCCGAGCCGAAGGCAAGGGCGTTTACAAGCCGCAGACGAGGCTAAAAAGCCCACTTAGCCCTTGGTGCACACCATATTTTATGTAACGCGCGGACGTATTTTCGCGTATTTTTTGTACGTGTTAAGAGGGACTGATGTGACTATTTTTTGACACGGCAACCATGCTCTTGTCTTGTTCAAACATTATTTAAAATAAATAAATAATGCAAATTTATCAAAATCAACTTTTTTTTAAATTACAAAAAAAAATTTGCGGGCAATAAAGGCCATTAATGCCCACTGTTTGGATATGTGGGCAATAAAGGTTTTTATTGCCCGCTAAAATAACTTTTTTGCCCGCCGGTCAAAAAAGAGTCACTTTAGTCCCTATTAATAGGTACGAAAAACGCGAAAATCGTTCGCGTTTTACATAATAATAATTTTCAAACCGAGCTAAGTCAGAGCGTTTCAGTATCTCGGTAGTCCGGCCTACTTAATTTTCCAGCACGTGTACGCGTCATTCGACCTGTCGCAACTTCGATAGCCGCCGGCTCTAAGGGTGTTTGATTTTCACTCTCGAATCTAGTTTCTGCAATATTTTCTGTGCCTTCGCGAATATGCATTACTGTATCTGTAATTTCATCAATTAGATATCAATTGGAGAGAGCGCGTCGGCATTGAGATTTATTCGACCTAGTTTGTAAATAATTTCAAAATTGTAGTCCGATAGTTTAAGCCTCTATCGCGTAGCGCGTGAATCGCGATCTCGAGAATCTTTCCACCAACATAGCGGTAAATGATCTGTACAAACGACGAATTTAGTGCCTAATAAATAGTATCTGAAATGGCGAATACCGAAAACCATGGCTAATGCTTCTCTGGAATATGTATCATATTGGGTTTCGGCATCATTTAACACTCGAGATGCGTATGCGATCGGGCGATCTTGTCCTATAGTACCTTAAGAAAGCACAGCTCCAACGCAGGTCAGACTAGCATCCGACGTTAATATAAATAGTTTTAAAAAATTCGGGAAAATCAAAACAGGTTCTTTACATCATTTTTCGCGTAATATATCAAATGCTTCTTGCCCTTTTTCATTCCATTCGAAAGCTATATTTTGCTTCAGTAAACTGCTCAATGGTTTAGCTGTTTTTGAAAATCCGTCAATAAATCTATAATATCCTGCTAATCCTAGGAATTGCCGTATATTTTTAACAGCTTTAGGACGCGGACATTTCTTTACTGCTTCTATCTTCTTGGGGTGCAGGCGTATTCCTTCGTTACTGATTAAATGTCCTTAAAAACTTACTTCTGACGAAGGAAATCGCATTTATCTGGTGATAATTTAAAATTGGCGCCTTTTAGTCGTCTTAATAGTTTCGGGAATTTATCGTTATGTTCTTGTATAGTTTTTGCATAGATAATAATATCGTCGAGGTACACGCAAACATCCAGTGGTCCCGAATCTAATTCTCGCGCGTCTTCCGGCGATATAGCAGGAGCACCTATCGGTCTTTCCTCTTCTTTCATAGGGATGTTGTATATTATTCTATTTATGCATCGCATGAAAGTGGCGGGCATCGATGTTAAACCTTGCGGACAAACATTCCATTCATAAAACCCGGCATTCATTACAGTAAACGCAGTTTTATGCCGATCAACCGGATATAATGGAATCTGATAATAGCCCGACGCGAGATCTACAACCGTGTAATATGTCGAACCTCCGAGTTGATTGAAAATATCTTGAATGTTCGGTAAGGGATAATTATCGATTATAGTGACCTCGTTTAATTTTCGATAATCCAGGGCACATCGAAGGAAGATGAGCGAGTGCAAGAATTGTATCAAAAACTAATCATCTAATTATTAAATTCACTTCGAGAGTAACTTGGATTGTTGAATCCTGAGTTTTTTTTTTTTTTTTTGGTTGTGCTGAATTCGACTCGGCTCTGTTTCTATTAAATGTCAGCATACTCAACGAGCGCAATGTCTTTAACTGGCTCGTACATAGTCTTAAGCAGATCACATGTAGCGATACAAGACCACGTAAGATCGATGAACACGAATACGTTAGGTCAAGCGTTAGATTTCTTAGGTTTGCAGGATAGGGGGGCGGATGAAGACAGAATGCGTCGATTGTTTAGGTGCCTAGCAGGGGACTACGTGCCAGAAGACTTCCGTCCGTCGCTAACCTTGTTAAATTCGGAGGAGTTATTTAGGTCGCGGGCGACACGACACGCGTCGTACATAACGAACTATATCCCTGAAGAAGTCAGCGGCATATTTGAAGAAGAAGAGCGGAACGCGAATCAAATAAACCTAAGAATGTTGCACCAAAGAAATGCAATCAGCAATCCTGATGCCGAAAGTCAGGAGCAACAGGCGTATCAGCCTGCGGATTGCAGCAACCCAAGCGGCGTCGAAAACGAATTCAGCTGGTTGGAACCAGTAACAATAGGGTTCGGTCAACCGCTACAACAGGTTCGACAACCGTTTGCAACAATTTTCGGTGGCAATTCGTGCGATAATACTAGCGCGGTAGGGAATGACGTTGTTGAGGATAGCCTCGGAAATCCGGATCAAATAAGAATAGACGCGAATTCCCCAGAATAAGCGGATGAACAAAAGAGAACATCGAACGTCGATTTCCTGATTTATTTAGCCAGCGACGGCTGCACGTATAGATTACCGAAAAGAGTCGTTGACGACCTATTAAAGAAAGACGACGAAATCGCACAGTATAAGGAAATACGAGATGAGGCGTGCGAATATATAAAGAAATTACGTATAGCTAACAGCGCTCAGAGAGAGCCTCCAGCGTGTAGTACCCGTTTAGGAACATCAGAATGTACACGGTCGAGAGAAGATGCACCACCATCAGTAAAGACCAAGAGTAAACACGTAGATTTTAATGACACGTACACGACTAGGTATTTCGAACCAACGAACAAGAATCTCTCAACTTCAGAA
>JAZHPH010000260.1:72490-102499 GCA_037356405.1 Nasonia oneida | reverse complement strand
CTTATTACAAAAATGCGCTAATGATAAGCGGAGATGTGATGCACCCAATACCGTTCATAGGACACGAAGAAGAACATAATCCAAAGAATTTAAGAAAAGGATATAAATGCAAACAAGCCAATGAAATATTAAAGGTAGAACCTGCAAGTGAAAAGGGAAATGAGGTAACAGAACCATCGGAGAGACAGAACAAGCCCCAGGGAAGGTGACACATACAATAAAAGCGAGGAGCAGACAAGTAATACAAATCAACTTCATGAAAAGCAACCTGAAAGAGGGATGTATACCAAGAATTGACATGGGGGACGAAAATCTCTTCGTGGGCGAAGGAGTGACAAACGTGAATAACACTTGCAAGATAATGGCTATCAACACCAGTGAACAAGACGTGACGATAGAAGTGGATGCAAAAGAACTAATACCTTTCGACACAGGACCCGATTTCCTGCAAGAAACAGACAGTGAGTTTGATGAAGATGCAATAATAGATAGAATCAAATGATTGGAAAAGGTGAAAGAAGCCATAAGGAGAAGTAATCTCAATCGAGAAGAACTAGATATAGTGGACCGAATAATCGAAGACTATTTAGATAGATTCTTACTACCAGGTGACAGACTACCATGTACTGATATGATTCAGCACCGCATTCATTTAGAGAACGATGTGCCTATAAACACGAAGCAATATAGACACCCGCCACAGCATAAGCAAGTTGTGAGAGACAGTGTAGCCAAGAAACTAAGAGACAAAATCATAAGAGAATCCAATTCACCTTGCAATTCACCGATATGGATTGTGCCAAAGAAACCCGACAGCCATGGAAATCCAAGATGGCGGATGGTGATTGATTTTAGAGAATTGAACAAGGAAACAATCAGAGACGCATATCCATTACCGAATATCGCAGATATCATGGACCAATTGGGAGGTGCAACGTACTTTTCTATCTTCGACTTAGCAAGCGGCTTTCAACAAACGCTAATGGCACCCGAAGACTGCTATAAAACAGCTTTCACGACAATCAATGGACATTGCCACATCGACTTTCCAAAGACTAATGGAAATCATCATTCATCAATCATCATCATTGTTTATAGCAAAGATCTACAAGAGCACGAAAGTAGAATCAGAAATTTAATGAAAAGACTAAGGGAAGCGAAATTGGTTCTGCAACCAGATAAAATTGAATTCTTCGGAAAAGAAGTGAGCTTCTTAGGACACATAATGAGTGCAAGAGGCGTGGAACCAAATCCAGCGAAAGTTGCAGCCATCGCTAAATTAGCCACACCCAAAAGCGCAAAGAATATAAGGGAAACACTTGGAATGTTTGGCTATTATCGAAAGTACATTAAAGATTTTGTCAAAATTGCAAAACCGCTGAATGATCTATTGAAAAAGAATGTTAAGTTTGAGTGGACCGAAAAATGCAAAGAGAGCTTCGAAAAATTAAAACAGTGCCTCATGGAGGAACCCATACTACAATTTCCAGACTTCAACAAGGATTCGCTCTGACGACTGATGCATCGGATTACGCAATTGGAGCCGTTCTAAGCCAAGAGAAAGATGGATTCGACCATCCGTACAATATCTATCGAGAACATTAAACAAAGCGGAAAGAAACTACTCCACTACAGAAAAGGAGTGTTTAACTGTATTATATGCGCTACATCAATTCAGACCATATTTATTATGTCACAAATTTACCTTGGTCAGTGATCACGAACCATTAAATTGGATGCACACTAGAATGGACCCTGGACAAAGATTAATGAGGTGGATGTTTAGATTCACCGGGTACGAGTACACTTTTAAATACAAGCCAGGCAAACTGAACAAGAATGCTGATGCTTTATCGAGAAATCCTCCAGAAATGACCGAAAAGGAAATAAATGAAAATCTGCCAAAAATAAAGGTCATGATTATAGATGAAAAGACAAAGCAGAACGAGAACAAAACTAAAAGTAATGCTTCAACAGATAGAACAACCTTTCGAAACAGAGCTCACTCAGCATCTGAAAGAACTACGGCACCAAGAGGAAGAGGGAGACCAGTAGGAGCGAAAATAAACAAGAATGCACCAAAATTGCATCACAGCGTGATTGCGCAAAGGACGCGAGGAAGAAAAGCAAAGGTAAAAAGTCCAATAGCCACCTACATCAAACAAGGAGCAATACCAAAAGTGCTCAAGACAGTGAAGTCTGCCAAAACAAATAAACCCATGGACAAACCTTTGTTGAAAGTGACCAAACCTACATCAGAGACCATTGCAACTAGCGAAGAAGAAAGCAGCAAGGATACTCAAAGTGATACCAATTCTGAGGCATCCACCAATAGAAAACTCTCTCCATCACGTAGGTCATGGCTATCATCCACAGCATTAGCAGGGAGTGAAACCGAAAGACCACCACTGCCCGACCCAAGGTACAGTGGATTAAGAATTGATGATTACCAATCAGAAGACTCCGACTCAGATGGAAACACGTAATCGACCGACAGTCAAAATAGGACAATCAGTAATACCGAAGTGCTAGTGAGTGCAGAAGAACCTTCAAACACAGAAGCAAACACCGATGATGACTCTGTAAGAGAAAGTTCCATAAGGACCACTTTAAGCAAGGAAGAAGTGGAAGAAGCAAGCAAGAAGTTTGAGGAAAGTCTAAAGAAATATCAAGAAAAGAGCATAATGCCAGAGAAGGACGAAGTGGATTCAGAGCACGAGTCGGTTACCGATTTACCATTGTGTCACTGAAATCACTGAACAAATGCGTTTTAGAATGCACGAACTCAACCCGCATTATGGTACTGAACAAATGGACCAAGTCCTAGGAGAATACGTAAAAGAGATCGTACACAAGCAAAACTCTAAAAGAGAATGGACAATGATCGTGACTCTCTTTCAGATCATGAATCAGACTTGAGCAGCGATGTTATAATTATACCGGGAGAAGGCAGAATATCTGATACCTCCAAAATAAAACGTTCTCAACCTATAGCAAACGGTACCAAACGCACCAAGAAAGAAGAGAATAAAGGTATCCTAACAGAAATATTCGAAACCGCCCGAAACAATAATGCCTTTCCCTTGGCCCATCACGGAAGAATTGTTACTCGTCAACAAAAGATATGGCACAACAACAACAAGTCTCAGGACAAATTATGGATCGACAGTTGGAAAGAGCGTGGATTGTGTACCAATAAAAGATAATGTGAAAACTGTAAGAGAGTGCCTGACCTATAAAAGTAACATAGTTCATTTCATATCAAAGGACTGTGAATGCAACAGCTCAATATCAAAATTATTAAAGGAAATCGGAGCAATAGAACCATTCAATCTGAAAAACAAGAAACCGAAAATTGGTCAAATACTGGTCACATCCTACAAGAAATACAATGTGTTAAAAGAAAAATACTTTAACACCATAAGAATTGAAGATTTAAACAACGCACTGAAGAACCTCAAACAGATAATGGTCAACAGAGATATAAAAAGTTTCAGAATTTCAAGAAGAGGAGACTTCACTGATGATTTGGAGCCTGGTCTAATTAGTGAAATGCTCATGAGAATTTTCTCCAATTCGACAATCAAAATAACGATCTGCTACGGGAAAGTCCAGTTACCCAGGGAAAACAAGAGAAAGCAGATCATAGCAAATCTACACGACAGTCTAACAGGTGGACACAAAGATATAAATCAAACGTACCAGAAAATAAAAGAAAGATATTATTGGCCCGGAATGAGGAATGACATTTTAAACTACATCAGAAGGTGCGAAAGCTGACAGGAGAAGAAGATAGAACGATTCAAAACAAGAGAACCCATGCTAATCACCGATACTCCTATTGAAGCATTCGATAAAGTATCAATAGATACAGTGGGCAAACTCAGAATGACGCCCAGCGGGAATTGCCATTTGCTAACAATGCAATGTAATTTGACCAAATATCTCATTGCAATACTTATTCAAAATTTGAACGCCACTACAATAGCAGACGCATTAGTCAGACACCTTATTTGTCAATTCGGAGCACCCAGAGCAATTTTATCCGATCGAGGGACCAGTTTCCTATCTAACATAGTTCAATGCATGCTAAAATTATTCGAGATAAATCGCTTGACCACTTCTGGCTATAGACCCCAAACCAATGGCTCTCTCGAAAGAAGTCATGCACCCCTCGTCGAGTTTATCAGAATTTATTCTGAAAAATACGATGATTGGGACAAATTAGCACCCTTCACGACATTTACGTACAATACTAGCATACATTCAGCAAATAACTTTACCCCTTTCGAATTAGTCTATGGTAGAATAACCCGTTTCCCCATAAAAATACCCTCTGATGAAAAGTTAAGAAACTATAACACGTACATTAGAGATCTCATATTGCGACTCGATGAAATGAAACTCTTAGCGGGGGAAAAACAAATTGAAAACAGACATAAATCGAAACAAGTTTACGACAAAAAGGTTAGGAAATTTAAGGGGAAAGCGGGAGGCTATGCCAGACTTATTACTGAACCTCGAACAGGAAAGTTTGATGGTTATAGAAATAAGCCCTTGAAGATTATTGAATTTATTGGTAGGAAAAATGTAATTTTAGAATATCCTAATGGTAAAAGAATTCGAAAGCATATAGATAAATTAAAACATGTAGAGGACGATTCTGATATCAATTCTGATTAATTAATAACATATAAACATAAATAAATTACAAATAAAACATTCATAAAATTCTTATAAACTCCCATTAACTCATATCAAAATTTGCAGGATGAATAAATTAAACAAACTTTTACTCATAATTTTAAATATAATAATAACGGCTCAAAGTCAATCCCCATATCAAATGGACCCATTGGACCCGAATCCTGGCATCTACTTCGAGAGAGTGGACGTCATGAGAACAAGGAGAGCTAACTGGAAAATTCAAATCTACATCGAGGTGGATGAATTCATGCAGATACATGCACCGTTGGAGTCATACAAGGCCGTCTACAACAGCTGTTTGACGGGAATCGAAGAGACAAAATGCAAACATGCATTAGGACTAGATGTTATAAAGTTAAAAGACCAAACTTTGAAAGAGGTACAAAAGCAATTAGGCAGTAAAGGGTGTAAATTAATTTTCTTTTATTGTTATTGCTTGATTTGACTCACAATCAAGCTACGACAAAAATTTTTTATTAACGTGTTCGAGGTTATAATGATAGTCGGCAGGATGGCTATAATTGGATCTTAGTTTGAAATTTTCCAATCAAGTCAAACTTGCTATCACAAAATTTTTCCCGACGTTAAATTCTCAAAAAAAAATTGTTAGTCTTAAATGATTGTAATATGCAAATTGTCAAGCCGCTGTAAGCAAAAAGAAATATTTTTCTTTACTATTTTTATCGACTTTAACTTTCTCAATACATAAACCAGCGAGAAAAAAAATTATTTTTCAACTCTCAACTACTGCTGGATATTTTTAAAATTCCATAACAACTAAATTTCCATTATCGTTCGTGAAATTACGGCTGTAATACGCGAATCAGGGCAAACTATGTGTTCACTTCTGTGAACCTCAATTCGCCACGTGATCATGGCCGACGGCTTATTACACGGCTGCAAATTATCACGACGAATAATAAAAATTTAATCTCCTCGTTTCAAACACTTTGGGAGGTCTAAAATGACATGCGAAAAATTACGCACTGGGAAAATTCTACGCACTCGACTGACTGTAAGAGAGGTCAAAAACTCGTGTATTGTCACGCTAAAGTCGAAAAAAGAACATTAGGGGGGTACACCATGATTTCACTTTTCTGAACCCCAGTTTTTCGGCTATTTAGTCTGACTCCACGTGGTCAGCAAATTTCGGCAACACTGGGAGTTTTAATTTACCCGGCAGTATAACACGAATTTTACGGCACACAAAAAAAATTATTTATTCACTTCGTTAGCTGTGAGGAGCACGAGGTTGAAATTTTATGCGTGGTCGACACCGAGTCCCTAAGATGGCGGCTAGGCGTCACTCTGGCTGCAAAAATGTCGCGCACTACACACTTCCGGCTTCTCCTCACTTAATTTTCCCGACTTTTCACGACCGTGCCCCACGCGTTGGGAAGCCACTGTAACGTTGTGGATTTTCACGGAAATCCAGTCGTGAGATTACGCCATTCACTCGTTAATATTAGTTTCAATATCGCCCGACCGTATTTATTAAACGGGCGCCAGGTCGAACAAATTTAACTTTAGATAACATTCACTAACACGTTGCCGGCTATTAGAGACTTCTTATCCCTGAGGAGATTCGGCCGTGGATAAAGTCGGGAGAAAAATTATGACACCTTATTTAAATTTTCAAACAGGTATCGGTCACAAAATCTCTCACAACTATTAAAAGTCAAAATTCTAATTACCTAAAACCTTGACAAAAAAGCCAAAACATTTATCACTTTCTCCATGTAAAAATATGCTAGAAACCAGAAATACAATGTGGTAGAGATAGTAGTTTCTGCGTAACTGGCTATAAGTAAATTTTGACCTGCTTAATTAAAAAATTCGAATGAGCCTGGATGTGAAAATATGAACGAAAACAGTTAAATCAGAATCATCTAGGTTACATATTTCTAGGTAACATAGGAAGTGGCAGTATCATATTTTAGTTGTCTAGTAGCCTTTTTACAATTCAAAGAGCATTGTATAATGATAGACTTAAACTTACTGACTCGGATACTGAAGGACTTTGGACACAGAGACACAGTATATCTTCAAACTCTTTATTCTTTTAATTGAACTTCTCACTGACATTTAAAAAAAAACTAAATAATATACACACACTTTATTACTACTTCAAATAAGGGTAGGGTGCCACATTTCAATACACATGTTGTAATACTACACACTCTTGGTAATGATTAATGTTTACTAAAATTTCTTGCTAGTTATATTACATATATTTTATCTGTTATCAAGGTTTCCACATTTCATTTTAAACACCTCAAACATTTCTACCAGGGTTATGCGTTATGACTGTTTTGAGGGTTATGAATTTAAAGCACGGTTCTGATTTCGTTGCCTAGGCAACCAACCAACAACCAATCAGAATCACGTATTAAATGCTTCACAACAAAGGCCATCATTTTTTTAAGAGAGTATTGATAGTTGTCTCGTAGAGGATGTACTCTGTACCTGATTCTCTGGGATCGGGCGAGCATTCGAAGCGGCAGCCTCTCCGCCCGCGCGAGGATGGCTGCGACCGTTTCCCGTCGACAAGTTTCCTTCTTGCATATCCCTCATCAATGTATAATAATTACGCTTATAATGCCCAGGTTTTAGACAGTAAAGACAAAAAAAGTTCATTGGTAAATTTGAAGTGGAATTATTCAGATTTTGATTATTGTTATATCATATATTATTGTTCGAAATCGCTTCGTTATTTGGGTGATAATTATTTTGCTGCTTATTATATCGGAAATTTCTTTCAAATCCATTAGAGTTATTATTGCGATTATACGATTGTTGGTTATTATTTCGATTATTGTTCCCATTAAATGATGAAAACCGACTATTATTTGGATTACCATTTGACTGAGGAGGACGATTATTACTTAAAAATTGTAAACAGAATTTCAAACAATTTATGGCGGCGTGTCCAACTTCGTTACAAAAATTGCACGTTATCTCTAGAGTGGCTTCTACGACATTTACTCTTCGAGTCTCCCTTGATTTCAATCGTACTTCTCGTGTTGAATTTTCAGCACTGTCTTCCGCGTAAGCGAAGTCTCTCTCAATTTCTATAGCTTGCCCGCGCGCAGCTTCAAGCGTTTTCATCTCACCCATTCTTGTTTGTATTTCCCATCTAAGTCCACGAATGAAAAATCTAATACAATCCTTTTCTAATTCGACGTTAAAATTGTTTTCGTCTGTTGCTCTTCCTTCAAGAAGATGCTGTTTGATTTTAGCTAGTTCTCCCAAAACTTCGTGGTACGTTTTTGATGATCCAAAGTTACTCTCAAAAAATTGAATAATTTCATTTTTGTCGCCTTGCGCACGCTAATGCATCGCCAAAAAGACGCATTCGAATAAGGCGCGCACAGTCTTCTTCGTTCCCTTCGGGAAGAATATCTCGCGCTTCGGTACAACCGTCGACAAACTGCGTTACGGATATGTTTGATCCATTAAAACGAGGAATTAGATCAAGCGTGTCCTTCAATGATATCCCTTTTATTTGTGGCGCCATTTTTTTACGATCACTCTCGCTTTCACTTCTACTATTTTCTTCGTTTATGTTTTCGTCAAATTTTAAACGTGTCTTCGGAGCAATTATCTGTAAGGGATTGATTATTATATTCCCTGTTGGTGTAGAGAATTGTTCGTTATTTTCTGTGTGGTCGCGAGTGTCGTTAGGACTATTCTTAAATGTGGTTATTTCCCAAAATGTTGAAATCCGACGGCGAACGTAATCGTATACATTAGAAGGTTCTTCTCCCTTTCTAAATTTCTCGCTCAATTCGTCAACGTTCTCCAAACTTTGAAAATAATCGTCTAAAACTTCTTTTTTCACGCAAGGACTCAATTGGATTTTTAAATGGTCCGCGAATTTATTGCGTAACTCTCCTGCTTCTTGCGCGACTTCTTCTGCCGATCTCGCCAAGGATTGATTCGAGGGTAATTGTATTTGTTTATCTGTTTGTATATTATCCAATTTTGTCGAATTTTTGAGGATTACGCTACTTTTTTCCTTTTCTTTTGATATTAACTTCTATTGTATTTTCGGCAGTTGAATCTATCAAGGGATTGGATAATTTCTGTATTTCTTTTAGATTAAAGAACTCGGATAATTTCAAATTAGTTGACAACTCGGTCGGTGGGCTTTTTCCCATAGACGGAGAGCTGGCTACATGAAATGCGACATGCCTCGGTACATGAAAAATTTTACCTGGAAAAGGTTCGATTAGTACCAGCAAAGCGAAAGCCCGACCGTCAGAAGGCGCGCTGGAAGCTAAGTGCGTGGGCGGGCGATCAAACGCGTAAATTTTCCAATTAAAATAACTGTCGAGGTACACGGCTGAAAATTTACATAGGTATTAAAAATTATAAGAAAAAACAGTTAAAAAATTGTCAGAAGGGTAAGTGGAAGCTAAAGGGGTGTCAAGCCGACAAAGTTGAGAAAAATATCGGAAAATTTACATTTCGAAGAAAACTTCTGACAATTGAAATTTACACTGTTTACGTACAGAGTAAAGTGTGCGCAAAGTGTCAGAAGTTAAAGTAGAAGCGATTACGAGTAAATCAAATGCGAAGTGCAAGAGCGTATTTCGGCGCGCACCGCACCACCGATCATTTTTTTTAATTTACACACCGTGCCTATTTTAGGGCATTGTTGACAACTTACCTAATTAATCTTGAAGGGTTTTAGAAACTAAAAAATCATTGGTTAACTCAAAAAACATTATTTTTTATAAGAGAAAAATAAATTTTATTCTGATTAAATTTTAAAATAATTATTCTGTTTCGTAATCTGTATATTGTATATTTCCTTCAATTTCTGGATCTTCATCGCTATCATACTCGGACTCCTCGTCATCAGCTAAAAATAATAAATATTTATATAAACTAAATAAATGATATATATCATTAAGAGTCATAAATTGAAAATTACCTTTCGAATCATGATTATCCAAAATGACATCTTTTACTGATGGAGGCAACTGTGGCCCTTCAAACCACAGAAAGTCGTACTTGTTATTAGTTAAGGTCCATCCGGATGTTTTGGGCTCAAGGAGGCCAAATTAAAAAACTTTGACGCTCAGGAAGCGTCAACGTTTTTTAATTTAGCTTTTAAAAAGGGTTCATCTGTATTTTTTACTTTATAATTTCGAAGAAACATTTGATACCTGACATTGTTGATTTTTTTTTCTTTCTCATAGCCGTACATACTACAAACGAATTCTTCAATTTTTGCAAAAGCATCACTCAGATCAATCCCTGTATCTCCTAAACTAGCAAATGCAACTTGTAAATCCTGTTTTTTGCCAGTATTTTAAATGGGCGCTGTTTTCCTAAAAAATGCAGGATTATAATCACAACCTGTGAATGCGTGAAATCCTGGCAATGCTTTACACAGCTCTAACCCTAAAAGTTCATGAAGCGCATTTACGTCTACAATATGCCGACTTCTTGAAACGCCACATTCAATATAAATTTTTGCAGATATTTTATGTAAATTACCTAACATAATAACAATAATATCTGTGTCAGAGCATTTTACTAAAACAGTACAATCAGAATTTATTTTAGACGCATGATAAATAATTTTAGTGTCGGCCTCTTCGTGCGAAGGACAAAAATAATCAAAATTCTCTGTTTTAATAATATTACCATTAACGACGCTATACGAATAACAATGAATATAATTTAATAAAATAGTCTTATTCCCTATAAAAGCGGCTACATCGTTACTCTGCCAATGCGTAATTAAAAAAAGGACAAGAGCTTATTTAAATTTGTCATTCCTTAACTCTTTGGCAAAATCATGTGTCCTAGCTTGATCTGGACCCGAGAACCTCCTCTCAACGATCGTTCGTAATCTTTTATTGACGGCGGCCAGTAGCGATCAAATACTACGTATACACATAAAGCGTTAAAACTTGCGAGAATTTGCAAAATTTTTTTTTATATATTTCCGAATGACTGTGGCACATCTTTCATTGTGTGAATTAAAAAAAAAAGCATCAACTATAACTACATCGATGTGGTTCGGTACAACGCTATCATTTCGCAAAATTTTCATCATTGCCGATTTTTCAGTTTGCAAATCATGCCATCTAAATGACATAATGATGTTGGTATCGGAGTCATCGGGAACGAAAACATTTTTTCTATATCAGTCGACCCTTCCATCGAAATCCCTAAAAGACGGCCGAATAGATCGCGTTGTATACGAATTTCTTGCACTTTATGATTGATGGTAATTTTTTGCTTCTTATTACAAGATGTGAAATTAATTTATTTATTTTGCTTTATAGCGTTTTCAAATCTGCGATCATCTTGTGCGCACTCGGAAATAAATTTGTCTCGCAGTTCCTGTCCTTTAATTTAAGTAAATTCGCAGAATCTTTCGACATTTGGTTCTTTTCTAAACTAGAGGTCGCATCCTGAATTTTTTTTTAATCCGCAAAGGTCATAAACATAAGAAATTATTGTCGACCTTAAGCCATGACTCCTTGCCCATCGTTGTCGAGCGCTTATCGAGTTAGTAAAATGGATTACTCCCGTTAATCTTCTCGCTGCATCGGCATTTACAGTTTGCTCTAATGTCAAATCAACTGGCACGCGTGAGAAAGAGTTTGACGTTCTCTTTACTCCAAACATTCCTTTTTTAAATTCTTCAGCAAGTTGCGGGTGCTTTTGCTCTACGGTCAATAAATTATCGTAGTACTTTAAGAGCCAACGTGCATAATTGTTTTGATTAAACATAAAAAACAAGCTGCATAATTTTGGAATAATAAATTTGTATAAATCAAAGTCTCCTACGCGAATGCTTCTAGTAAACATTAAATAATAATTTACAAATTCTATGTACATTATATAGTATAATAATTCTATGTATATTATATAGTATTAATTTTTTTGACTGGAATTTTATTAAAGAACTTATTAAATTGTCGGAAATAGTTATTTCATTGATCTTAGGAATTTCTCAATATGCAGAACTTGTAAGCCTAAGGAAACTAACAGATGTAGTCGTTTGCATCGATTGAAATGCTTGCCGCTTATAAAACCATTTACTGAGCCACTAGCTAATAAATTGCTTTCGACCATCATGTGAGTTAATCCGCACTCGTCGATGAATTTTCCTATGGCCTTAAAATAGAACATCATTGTATGAAAAGTACCCATATGTATAAAAAGATTATCAAAATTCGGTTTTTCTACAGATTGAATTTGATAAGCGATTTTCGTTATGGCTAAATCATATGTAACTTGCAGGTACGTTTGTTGACACTCTCTTGCAATCTGTTGACTTTGTCTCATCGTTTCGTATACTTCAGAGGGGTTTGTGGGCGATGCATTGATCAGCGTCAGATATGAGATTTTTTTGCTTCGGACTATTATCTTGAATAATGTTATAATTGAATCCAACCCACATCGGAGTATTCGGTACTTTACAGTAATGAGACAAAACCCATGCAATATCTATTTATATCTATTTATTTATAAAAATCGTATTTATCGGCTGATACTACACGTAAATCGCAATCAATAGGTAATCATTTTTCGCGAAATACAGGTTTTTTTGTGTACTGTTGCAATTCGGGCATAATAGGATCTAAACTTCTTCTTCTTTTAGCAGCTCGTTGATATTCCTCGGTGTTTGTACTGTCCTGGCTTTCGTTCAATGTAGATCTATCGATCTCGCAGATATTCTGGTAAAATATACCGGCCGTATCGTGCAACGTATCGTTGCCACTTGTTGTTTCAACAAAACGATCGAAATTGTCAAATACAACAGCGCTACAATAATTTGGAGCTGGTATAGCATCCTCGGGAGAAATATTAGAAGCATTACATACAGAAGACATAGCTTCTGTCTCAAGCTCCTCGACAATGTTATAACTACAGCAATGTCCAAATCTATTCATGAGATCAACGACTTTTCGACTACTTGTTATACTTTTAAGTGTCATTCCGAGAGTCATGTGTTTCGAGGTTTTCATTCTTCCGTGATGTACTGCATAAATAACATCTTGCGAAATAGAAGTCACTTTATGCGCGCAATCGAAACTTTTATGCGTTCTTGAATCAATCCTGCACAAAAGATTTCGCATGAATACCTCCAGATCTCTCGGAATGTCACATTCTCCTGCAATAATGTCACTAACTTTTAACTCTTTTGAGAGTGGTTTTCTCTTGATCAATAAAATTTTCTTTCGTAGTAGCAATACGTAGCAGCGCGTGAAAGCAATTCCAACTCTTTGAATTGAGAAAACGTTTCGTCATTGGATAATACAGCCATCTATAGGAGCGATACCTTCTTTATTTTGAATTAAAATTACTTGTATTTTGCCGTTAAAAGTTTTTTGTAATTTCTCAAGAAGGTGTTGAGAAGTATATCTAACATCGAACGATTGAAATTCTTCAATATAATATTTCTCCAGAATTTCATTATAACAATCCGTCAAAAACTGTAATAAATGGCATTCTTTCTTAATAATAATATTGTTTTTTACAAATTCGCAAATATCCGCATACGTTATTTCATGAAACTTTTGTTTTTTATGCCACTCCGTGTTCACGCCGAGCGTGTTTGGAGGGAACCATAGGGTTTCGCGAGAGCTCTCGTGACGAGTCGCTCTTATCTTCGTCTGACGGCTCATACGCGAGTCAGTTCCATCGCCGCCTCCAGCGAAACAGCACACGCCTGGTCTAGTCTGAATAAAGAGTCGATATTTGTGAGAACTGTGTGACTACCTTTTACTGCTCAACTCCTATCCTCTACTGATAATCGTTCCGTGTTCATGTACCGACTAATTTACGAGTAGCCGCTACACTCCGTGTTACTTGCTGGTTTCATAGTATTCTTCTTAAAAAACATGATTTTGCACGGGTTATGATAATAGATCGTCCCGTCTACACCGACAGCTTCTAATTTTTTTTTCTTTTACACTATCTCCGCATTCATTTGCGATTGCAAAAATATTGTTCCTCAATTTTTCGACTACTGACGAGTGCAAAGGTACCGCCCGATAATTATATATTTTACGGCTTTTATCACAAAAAAAAAACAAATTCTTTCGCTACTAGCCTGATCACTTATGCCACCATCACCATTAGCTTCATCGTCGTCGCTCGCTTCTTCTCGCACACTTGATGCCTGCTCGCCACTTGCTCTGTCCTCTTCAAGGTCAACAGACATCGATGTAGATTGCGTTGATACTTTTTCAGTATTAGCGGTTTCTGAAATTATACAATTTAAAATATAAATTTCTACGTATCGTAATAGTTATAACGAGCTGACTATCGTACTCTCGTTATGTCTCTCTCCCTCATTACAACACATGTATATACACATGTATAAATCTATATTATGTACATTCTTTCAGCGGCAAGGTAAGTGAGAGAGCAGAAGACCCAGCGTGCGAACACAGAGAGAGAGAGAGAGAGAGAGACACGCGCGTGCCGCGAGAGGGAGAGTGGGAGAAAGCCCACGCTGGTTGCCGCCGCGTCCCGCACGAGAGAAGTTCCGCCGAAGAGTACAGTCGAACGGTTTCACCTTTTTTTGTATCGGGAACCCTCGTGAACTTTGCGCGCGAGAAATCTGCGAGATCGCCCTAGCAAGCTGTGTCCTCGTGTGTCGCCGGTGTTATCGTTCTGAGTGCAACTTCACGCCGCGTGTTCGTTACGAGCTGAGCGATTGCTGCCGCTCGTCTTCCCGCCGTAGCCGGACGCACACTCAAGGCCACGAGGCATCGACTCTGCTGCCCAGCAAGGGCCTCGGTCACCCGCTTGCGCCGTTCCAGATGAGCCACGAAGCATCCGAGCGAGACAGCACGGAAGTGAATGTAACTACCTGCTCGATCGCTGATCTCTCTCTCTCTCTCTCTGCATTAGGCTTCGCTTTGTCTCTCTCTTGCCTCGTGCCGCTACTGTATTTGGCTGTTTTTCTTTACAATACACAAACATAAGTCTGAACTTCACCTGCTCTTAGTGATTTTACGCCTGACTCTCTGCCTTTTCCCGCGCTCACCCCTCTCGGATATGCGTTTACTTCATTCGCGATTAAGCTACGCAGCATAAGCACTCACGACGCCTCCGCGGGCTCCCGTGCTCAAGGACGAGCACGTACAGCATACTGCGCTACGGGCCAGGCTTCGTATAGCCTTCAAGAAGCCTGCTACGAGCTGCTGCATCAATTCCTCTCGATACTCTTTAGATCAGTATAATCGTTACTGATCTTTTATACACGGTATTAAGCACCGTTATATTTGGCGCCCATACGTTTCGGGACTATTTAATTGAAGAATAATTGAATAGTTGAACTATTCAATTGTAACAGTAACTGCGTAGTTTTCGCGAGCCCGAGAGGAATTTTCGAGAGCGAGCGCGTGTGTTTACAAGTTCGGATTATAAGCGCCCGAGTTGCTCCGCTAAGCGCGCGCGACCCTACGTGTTTACACTCGCGAGAGTCAGGTAGCGGCGAAACGTAAACAGGGAGAACACTTTCCAGCGCTCTAAAATTTTATCGTTGTGATAATTTAAACGTGGAATTTTAGAATATTTGAAACTCGAATTTTCGACTGTACTACGGCCCGGAATATTCTGCCGAGCAGCCGTACAATACGTGTATTGCCGTCGCGCTTGATACGGCTACGGCAAACGGCGTGTGCTACAGAGCTTATATATACTCTGTCACCATTAAGTGCCAACATTCCCTCTCAGTCACCACTATCGGTGACTGAGAGGGAATTTCTCAGCGTAATTTGGTCCATCGAGAAATTCCGACCTTACATTGAGGGTTATCATTTCACTGTAGTAACGGATCACCATAGCTTAGTGTGGCTTCAAAATTTAAAACATCCGAATGGAAAATTAGGTCGTTGGTCTCTGCGTCTTCAGTCGTACGATTTCGATATTGTGCACCGTAAAGGGAAGGACAATGTTGTCCCCGACGCACTTTCTCGCATGTATGAGACCGACTCTCCGTGGATGAGTCTATCAAGGACCCATGGTACTTGAAAAAGGCGAAGCAAGTCGTCGAAGACCCCACGGCACATCCTTTTTGGAAGATCACCGGCGGACGGCTTTACCATTACCGCCCTGATCCGACAGTAGATGACTTACTGGGACAAGATGAAGATGCTTGGAAGCTCGTAGTAACTCGCGAACAGTGCGAGAGGATCCTTGCAGAGTGCCACGATGAGCCTGTCTCCGGACATCTCGGAAGATTTAAGACTCACCAAAGGGTGGCGCTCCGATACTACTGGCCAAATATGTACAAAGACACAGCTCATTTCGTACGAAATTGCCAAATTTGCCAGCAAGTCAAGGTTGAGCAACTTGCTCCCGCAGGACTCATGGGCAAACACTTGGTTACACGCCCTTGGGAGATAGTCGCAGGCGACACTATGGGACCTTTCCCAAAGTCCCCCCGAGGTCACGAACACCTATTAATTTTCATCGATTTATTTACGAGATGGATAGAATGCATCCCTATTAGAAAGGCGAATGCAAAAACCATCAAGCGAGAACTGAATTTGCGAATTTTCTTGAGATTCGGGATTCCCGATCGATTTTTGTCGGATAATGGCACTCCATTTAAAAACAAGCTTGTCGACAAGTTTTTGGAAACACATGGAGTGTACCACGGCACCAGTGCTCCCTATTCGCCTAAATCCAACCCGACCGAGCGTGTGAATCGCACTATCAAGACCATAATTGCTGCGTTCATCGAAACCAAGCATACTACGTGGAACGAGCACATTCCAGAATTTGCGTTTGCGTACAACACTGCTATTCACGAGGCGACTCGCTCTAGCCCAGCGTTCCTCAATTATGGAAGAAATCCCGAGCCGCCGTGCACCACACGAAGAGAAATAGAGCAAGCCGCCAGGCAAAGCTTAGAAGAAGCAGCACGTGATAACTGGCAGGATCGCATGAAAATGCTAAATGATTTTCGGTCGCTTAGCGATCTACAGAGGCTTAGTAAATTATCCGGGTACGGTGTTGGATTGCTTAACAATCTACAGCGACATAAACGCTTATTTTAAGATGGCGGGATCCTGTTGAATTGACCGCGTCTCAACAGTTACAAACTCGATAATTCGCTCGGTGTAAAACACTTAACTCCGCGACACGACAATTATTCCCAAAACCAGAATTTACACATGAATAATTGGCAACCGTGCCGAATATGCGACGACTTACTTATCCTTCTTCTTCGAAACCTCAACCTTCCTTCTACTGGCTTATCTAATCTCTCTCTCTCTCTCTTACTCTCTGAAAAACTCGGGGTTGCACAAAGGCTGGATGGGAATGTCCAATCGCTAGAGCTGTTGAGACTATTCTGGACGAGGAGGAAGTCTCTCTCGTCCTCGAAGTCCTGCGCGTACCCGGAAACTTGAATCCGCATCCTCTATATTAATCGCCGACGGCGCGACACCGCCAGCGTCAATCGCACGAACGCTCTATTCCATCAACGTCTAGTAGGTGAGAGAGAGATAGCGTGAACACGTCAGATTGCTCTGCACTGAAAAAAAAAACACAGCCATTTTAACTGAACTCGCGCCAGTAATCCGTCATTGTACGAAGACTCGCCACGATTACCGAGTTCAGCAGTTTTAAAGAATCAGTTCGGTCGTTTTAGCTGGTGTCCCGCATAAGCGACCAATTTTACGAGTCGCGACTCGCCAAAACTACCAGTGGCACACCGTTGTTCTTACTGAACAGTCGTTACGGTGGCAGAAGGGTTAAAACTACCGGACTTTACAGCAGAAATGACTGTGTTTTTTTTCAGTGTGACGTGTCATCTGGCGCCATAGTTAAATTTAAGTCACCGTGCAGTCATGGTGCACGGGACTCTTGTTAGCGCATTGGACTGCGCCAGTGCGGCGGCATGGCCCGGTTAGTAGTGCGCGTTAGTGGTATACGCGCGCTCCCTATACTAGTCGCGCCGACTCTGCGACGGCATGCGGGATTCGCGCGCGGGCCCCTCTCACCGCGCGCGCTCCTCGGCCGCTCTCTCTCTCTCTCTCTCTCTCTCTCTCTCTCTCTCTGCCCTCTCTCTGCCCTCTCTCTGCTGCTCAGGTGAGTCTCGCACGCTTGTCAGATCGCTCCATCTCCGAAACTAGTTTTCGCCTGTTTTCTGACTGACTCCATGTGAGTCTGTATATTTTTAGAAAATCTGGCCTCCCGNGTACCGGAGTATTACTGCATGGCTCCTTAAAAAAGAGCCAGGGAGACCGTGTAAATGTTGAAGTGTTCTGGAGAGGTTAGGAGGGCAACAGAGCAATTCGGCGGGATTCTGGCAGACTTTCCATTTTGGCCGTTGGAATCCCTGCTCCTTGGTGGTGACGTCAAGACTGGCGCGTAATTTGAACATCATTCAATTGGATACCGCAATGGCACCAGCGGTTTGCTCAGTCTGCAATGACGACTCCAAGCCACCAACAAGTACGTGCCCGACCTGTCGTCTTCCGTGCCACACCCGCTGTTCGAGCAAGAAGATGAACGCAGTGTGTAATAATTGTCGGAAGACAGAGACGCCAGAGACACTTCCGCCAGAGACCTCTACTCCTGCCGTGTTGACGTCTGCAACCAAGTCGACCCAGGAGAGTGACAAATCAGCACGGAGGAAGCCCTCCCCGCCCCCTGGAAAATCTCAGGTGAGCGTTCGCACCGGGCCAGTGCTCCGAACCAAATCGGCAACACCTCGCGTCTCTCCCCACCACCAGATGCGGCTTGCGGCGTCGACGTTGTGTGCAAATACGCGGTCAGGTGTTCAGAGCGGCAGCGCGGTGACCAGTCCCCCTCTTCGCTCTAACACGAAGAAGGAACAGCGAGAGAGTAGCTTACAGAGCAGCAATACCTCTGCCGGGCGGATCACTGACATCCAGGCGCTGGCTTTGCTGACTTCGGCGTCGGATGACGAGTCATCTGCACAGGACACCGTGAACACACAGAAGACTCGAGCAAAGGATGCGCCATTGGGTGACACCAGCCTATTGGGTGTTTCTAATATTTTAATTCCAGTGAGTACTATGGAGCTTTTCTTTCAACGTTTTGACATGCTCCAGGATCAGTTTGATGGGCTGAGGGCTCTCGTGAGCAGGGATTCGGTGCCACGTGGCATCTCCTCGGCCCTAGCAGAAGGGGGTACTACAGTCGGCACGGAGGAATTGAATACCCGTATCTCTGCTCTCGAGACCCAGCTAGCCGATAACATCAGTGCGTCAAATAGATTGCTTGACGCCAACAAGCTGCTCCTGGAAGAAAATAGTATTCTTAGGGACGAGTTGCAACAAACGCAACAACTACTCGGAAAGCTTCATCGTGCTCGCCAGGACCATGACATGGGCTCGATGCCAGTTTCGGACAGCGGTCCGATGCTGGCCTCGGGTCCTAGTGTTATCATCGATCGTGATGCCACCGAGGTAGCGGGAGCAAACAATGCTCCTTTCCTCGGTTGGCACCTACTGGCGGCTGCGCGGGGTCGGTGAGGGGCGGTGTCGAGGGGTGCGAGGTCATAATCAATGGCTTAATACATCATGTGGATAATTTCGACGAGAAAATCTCGGATGTAGCTGCCTTTGCACTGCTGGGAGCCGTCCTTCCGGCCCTGAAGAAAAGCAACATTGCCAGTACTCGAGTACTGCGCATGCGTAGACCAGATAGGGCTCAGAGAAACGGCACGACCGCGACGAAATCAGCGACACCTCGTGGTGTGCTGCCATCTCTCGTGGTCAGGATTGCGAGCCCGGGCTTGGTCAGGGAAGTCATGCGAGCAAAAAGCGCGCTCGCAAACAACTACCTGACCACAAACGACATGAAGCCCGGTGTTCTAGACCCGGAGGCTGCTGCCTGCTTGTCCGGGCATAAAGTTTTTATAAATGAAATGTTGTCCCAAGAAAAATTCTCGCAGTTCAAAAACTTGAGGCCCATTGCACAGGGACTGGGCTTCAAATATGTCTGGCACGCGGGTGGCAGGTTCCTGGCTAGGCGTAAGGGGGGGGGGGTGAGCGCGCGCACGTGTTCGTATCTGCTGCCGATTTGCAGGCCATTCTCACGGAGTGTCAGGTCACGGCGTCCATCATTAGGCAGGATCGAAATGCAAAGGGAGGTGGCGTCGCCTTGTTTGTGCGCAATGGATTGAAAATCAACAAGCTTGCTTCATCTGATACTATGGGTCTAGGAAAACCTGGAATCCCAGAGTATCTTTTTTGTAGCGTACAAAGGGGCGACTCACCTCCGGTACTACTCGGAGTTATTTACAAGCCCCCGAAAATTCCGATGCAAAAGGACTCGGACCTTTTTGATGTATTGCGGGACTTATGCGGCGAATTTAGTCATAAGATTATAATGGGTGATCTGAACTCGGATTTACTATCTGACTCAGACGACGCTGCTACTATCAAGCGTCTGTCCGAAGAGTTATCTCTTCAGATCATCCGGTATGGTCCCACACATCATACTTCATCGTCTCACACGTGGATTGACCTCATCATGACCGACGAGAACGACACGATCTTGGACTCTAAGAATGAGTGGCTGCCTAGTTTCGGCAAGCCTTGTGTCATAGATGTCTCGCTAGACATCTACGCTCCCACTTCTACGAGTGACACTTTCTCGTACCGGGATTACAAGTGCATAGACACGACTAGTCTTGTCGACGTCTTGTCTTGTTGCGACTGGACAGCCATGAATTCCATCGAAACCGATCTGGAGGGCGCTTTATGCGTTCTTAATAATAATTTAAAATTAGCAATTGATGAATTGGCGCCTTTGAAAATGGTTTGCCCACGTAGGAAATATGCTCCTTGGTCTGGACCAGAGCTGAGGCTCCTCATGGATAAACGCAATGCTACACTCAGGCGCTACGAGCGCACGGGGAGGGCGGAGCTTTTCGATGAGGTCCTTCAACTTACAAATGAGGTCGACATTCGTTCTGCTCAAGAGCGTGAGTCCTTCCTTTGCCAACAACTATCAGACGCCCTTGATGAAAATAGAAATATCTGGAAGGTAATGCGTCATCTCGGCCTCCTGCCTGGGCGTAAGGAGGAGTTTTTTGGTTTTACGCCGGGGGAGCTGACCGAGCACTTCGCGGGAGTATCGGTATCACCCCTCGAAAATATACACAATGCAACGGACACTATTTTACTTGCAACTGAGGAGGGCTTTACTTTTAGCCCTGTTAGTATGAGTGACGTCGTCCTTGCTATATCACATTTTTCCTTGCAAGCGAGGGGTGTCGATGGTATTCCATGCGGGGTGGTCGTCAAGGCCCTCCCAATTATTGGCGAATTTATTCTTAATCTATTTAACTGCTCCTTCGCTCAGGGGATCTTTCCGAGTATCTGGAAGCAGGCACAGTTGATCGCGCTAAGAAAGACCAGCGCTCCGTCAAACGTTAAGGACTTTCGTCCGATTGCACTGCTCTGCTTCCTCTCAAAGGTGCTCGAGAAAATCGCACACATCCAGATCACGGAGTATCTTAATAAAAATCATATACTCGACCCCTTCCAGGCCGGTTTCAGAAAACACCACAGTACGCAGACTGCGGTATTAAAAGTGACCGATGACGTACGCATGGCTATTGACAAAAAGAAGGTGACGCTTATGCTGCTGTTTGACTTCAGCAAGGCCTTTGACACCATCTCACCTTCCAAATTACTATCTAAGCTGAGACAGCTGGGGTTCTCTAGGGCGGCTCTCCTGTGGATTAAATCATATTTACAGGGGCGATCTCAGATGGTGATTTCGAATAAAAACGGAACTTCAGAGTGGCTTGGAACCAATCTGGGAGTTCCACAGGGTTCTGTCCTGGGACCCTTGCTGTTCAGCCTCTATGTCAACGACCTGCAAAATATACTCGACGGCAACGCAATTAAACATCTTTTTTACGCGGATGACCTTCAGATCTATCTACACACCAACAAAGATAATTTCCTGTACGGTGTGGCTCGACTTGCAGAAGCGGCATGGCTGGTTTCTGGCTCGGCGGAGAGTTAACGGTCTGCGACTTAACTTCGGCAAAATTAAGTCTATATTTTTCGGGTCCATGAAGAACGTTAATGATATTAAATCATGGAATATGCCTGGGGTTCCGTTGCCGGACGGAGTGATCGTCCCATTCAGTGAGACGGTCGTGAGTGTCGGTGTTGTACTGGATTGCAAACTTACTTGGAGACCGTAGGTGGATGCTATCACGAAAAAAGTCAACAAAGCCCTGTATAGCCTGCGGTTTATCAGGGGCTGCACAACTGAGACTCTCCGCAGAAGGCTAGTTGAGACACTTATACAACCGCACATCGACTACTGTGCTGTGACTATCCTGGACGCGTCTACCGAACAACGAATACGGATACAGAGACTGAACAATTCGTGTGTGAGATTCATCTTCGGGGTTAGGAGGGATGAACACATCAGTCCCTACCTGAGGCGTCTAGAATGGCTTCGCACCGATTCCAGAAGGCTCTACTTTGAGGCCATTCTACTCTACAAGGTAATTTGGATCGGTAAACCCTCGTATCTGGCCTCATTTTTCAGTAAACACAAACCGAGACCCTCCAGTAGGGGAGTTCCCCCGGAACTGAGCATCCCTACCGTGAGTACTGAAACCGGGGCTAGGGCCTTCCAGGTCCAGGGTGCTCGGTTCTGGAACTCTCTCCCTTCTACTCTGCGAAACCTGCCATCTCTCGCTTCCTTCAAGGGGGCACTACGGCGGCACCTGCTATGTTTAATGATAAATTTTCATATTGATTGAATTGATAGAGTTCATTCTAACGCGAGCCGTGATAATAAAGAGACCCGCGTACTTCGGGCTAAGCTTTGCAGCGATAGCTTGAACAGCAGAGAAATGTATGCGGTTCCTTACCCATACCTTTTCGCCGACTTTAAATTGAATGCCACGGTGTTTCGCGTTAAAGTACTTTTCCCCCCACTCTTGGGTGGCTTTTGAATTTTCAAGGGCATTAGCCCGAAAATCGTCTAATTTTTCCATGCGTGCTTGCCAATCATCACGTGCGGCTTCTTCTAAGCTCTGCTTGGCGGCTGGCTCCTTTTCCCTTAGCGCTGTACGCGGTGGCTCGGGATTTCTTCTGTAATTGAGGAAGACTGGACTAGAGCGAGTCGCTTCGTGGATAGCGGTATTGTACGCGAACGCGAACTCCGGAATGTGCTCGGCCCAAGTGGTATGCTTGATTTCAATGAACGCGGCGATCATAGTTTTGATTGTGCGATTTACTCGCTCGGTCGAGTTTGACTTTGGCGAATAGGGAGCGCACGTGCCATGGTACACTCCATGTGCTTCCAAAAAGTTATCGACGAGTTTGTTCTTAAAAAGAGTATCATTATCTGATAAGAATCGGTCGGGAATTCCGAATCTTAAGGGGCTGTCGGAGGAGCAGCCGAACGGTGCCGCCGCAACGTTCAAGTGTCGCTGCGGTCAAGTGGCCCAATCTCAATTAAAAAACAAATACAACAGAACCGCGTACTTAGGAAAACAAATCGCTCTTTACTGTTCTTCCTTTTTTCCTGAAGTAAAAGTAACTCGATCAAAATATGGTATTAAGTGCATATTTTCGACGTAGTATTGGAATTACGATATGACTTATCAAGTTATGGTGACTGTATATAAATTCAAGATGGCCGCTTGTTTGGCTGCTCTGTTGCTGAAACGTAATTCCAATACTGCGTCAAAAATATGCACTTAATACCATATTTTGATCGAGTTACTTTTACTTCAGGAAAAAAGGAAGAACAGTAAAGAGCGATTTGTTTTCCTAAGTACGCGGTTCTGTTGTATTTGTTTTTTAATTGGGATTGGGCCACCTGACCGCAGCGCCACTTGAACGTGGCGGCGGCACCGTTCGGCTGCTCCTCCGACAGCCCTTTAAGGGGACACAACACCTTGTAAACTTCGAAAAATCGATATTTTTATTGATGAAACCCGTTCATCAAAAAAAAAATTTCCCGCTAAGTTACAAGCAAAATACTTAAACATAATTTTTATCGTTTTTTCGTAAAATTGCGTATTTTTTATTTTTGGTCTAATACGACTAATAATTTTAATTTTAAGTTTTATAAATTCAATCTAAATAAAATTTGTATAGTAAATGTTGAAAATACTATTTTTTTACTGTAGTATATACGTATATTATGCTATTTTAGTATGCATATTTTAGTAAATAAATTAGTGTGTATTGATAAGATTTTTTGCGTTATTTTCGAGATAAATTTCTAGTTTCGCTTCTTATATAAGGCTCCGATGGATACGTAGGGACATTTATTTAAATTTAAATATCGCGCACCCGCGGGTCACCTGTTCTGCTAGCAGACAGCAAATAATTCAAAACACAGCTGATATAGTTCTGGGATGTGTTTTACACTGAGTAAACACAGCTGATGTCTTAATACATAAAAAAAGCTGATATTTCTTTAAAGTGTTTTTAAATTAATCTAAGTAGTGTTTGTAGTGTTTTTGGGGTTATAGCTTATAGCTTATAACCCTAAAAAGAAAGTGAAGTGTTAGTGTTAAAGCAGAGCAGTGAAGTTATTTAAAAAAGTGTGAAGTGTAGTGATTTTAAAAATATGTGTGATAATCGAGATGCCAAGGGAAGGTACATGGGAAGGTATATGCGAGTACCCATCCTGACAAGAAGTACTCTCAAGGTAGAGGCAGGAAGAGGCCAAGAAGATTTCTTGGAGCAACATGCGAGGATGAACCTGCCAACAGGTCCTTCAAGTTCAGCAAGAAAGATACAAACTCCAGCAGCGGAAGGAACCTCTGTGGTCAGGAATAGATTGATTGATATCAACATTCTATTTCCTGCTCTCGAGGAACTTTTGATTTGTAAACAATGCCATGGTCAAGTTAAACTTGGCGAATCTGAAGCTCAAGGATTAGGATTCAAGATTAAAGTAGTGTGCATTGAGTGTGGTCAGCTGGCAGCTATCAAGTCATGCAGAAAAGTTGGTGTCTAGAACCATGCTTGGGAGAACAATAGAAGAGCAGTGGTTACTTTTCGTGCTCTTGGACTTGGACACGCTGGTCTATCAACATTTTGTGGGTTGATGGACTGCTTGAACCCCATGACTCAGTCTGCATATGATACAATCAACGAACAATTTAGTGAAGTATGTGAGAAAGTTGCCAAGGATTCTATGAAGACTGTAGTGATACAAGAAAAAGCCGCTACAGAGACTGGTGCCCCGGATCAAATATTTGGAGGTTAGACTGGTAATTTTCTGTAGTTTTAACTTGAAGATTCTACACAGTGACCAAAAGAAAAGATAAGTATAAAGTGTTATTATTAAGAATAAAATAACCTTTTTATCACATTTTTATAAAAATGCATAAAATGCCTTTTTTGGTTGCAGGTAAAAAAGCCGTACAGAACCCATTAGTATAAGTGAATATATCTCATAATTGCTGAGAGTCAAGGTCTATGTATGTGGAACATAGAAAACTTGGTCCCAAATGATTTGGTAAGCACAAATTTAAGTTACACTTTCAACAATTTCCATAAATTTTAAAGTTGATTTTCTCTAAATGTTGTTTTTACTGATTTCAGCTCACTGTCCGTAGGATTCCAAGTGAACGCATGGTTCTTTTGGACTCAAACTCAAGGAGGATACTTTGTACACCTGTAGTTCTAGTATGAATGCAGGGATTTTGATTTGAATGTCTAGAAAATGTTTTATACACAAAAAGGTGCCAGAATAAGCGAAAAAATGAAAAAAATGCAGTTTTTTAATCGCCAAATCATTTCTAAACATTCAAATCAAAATCCCTGCATTCATACCAGAACTACAGGTGTACAAAGTATCCTTCTTGAGCGTGTTTTTCCTGTGACAGTGAAAAAATTCACGAATTCTTGCACCGAGTGCCACAATGGGCCAGCAGGAATAATGAAGGTTTTAGCATGATAAAATTAAAGGTATTCATGCTTAATATATCTATGAAAAATTTCAAATGATTGACTTAAAATTTATGAATTTTTCTGAGAGTTCTTTTTTTCAGGGTTTAAGGGGATGTGGGAGCTAAAAACGCTGTTTTTCTGTTATTTTTCCATATGACTTTTTGAATAAAGCTTGCAATGAAAAACCAAGACCAGAGCGCCACAGTGTTGAGTTTCGTGAATCATTCTACTGAAAACAAAATACCAATCGGACTTTTGGTTTTTGTAAAAGTTGTGAAATACGAGCGGGTGTTTACGCGTGTTTATGCGATTATAGCGCCATCTCAAACATCAATTTTACTTATTACCTTTTTTTAATTTGAAATTTCATCAATATAATGAGCAGAACGCCATAGGTTTGAGATAAGTGAATCATTCTACCGAAAGAAAATGTCAATACGGCTTTTAGTTTTTTTTTGTTGGCATTTGAAATACTAAATACCCCTTGGCGGATTTGCGAAGCTATAGCTCCTACCTCCCCTTAACGGTGTTGTGTCTCCTTAAGAAAATCCGCTGATTCAGTTCACCCTTGTAACGCCCCGTACAAGCTCCGCAAAAAACTATACAGAATAAAAACTAAAATGTATTGAATACATTTTTAGATTTTACGCGAGTATCGCGCTCCCCCATTTTCAATTAGGATGAGCCCGCACTACAGCTGACAGCGCAACTTCAGCAGCGCCACGAGCCAGCGAGCGGCGGTAGCAGCAATACCGAAAGAAGAGGGAGAGCGCGCAACACACCATATATATATATATGCGTATATAGAAGCGGCGAGCGCAGCGGCGCAAGAGAAGGAGAAGCGGCGGCGGCGGCGTAGCGCGCGCATATTATAAATTATTTGTATGAATGGGTTTTGTTCATAGGTGTGCATGTCTGTGTAAAAGTGTGAATTTGATAGTATTTTCGGCGACACGATCCCTGCTCGCTCCGAAGCCTATAAAAGGACCCGCGCGGCCAGTATGAGCTCACTAGCTTCAGCGCAACTTAGGCGCCTAGTCAAAACTCCCGAGCAACTTATGCCTCGAGTAAACGACTTAGAATATTTTCGAATATTTCTACACTTATAAAAATTTCGAGTTAGGCACGATATCGCATCATAAAGCGTATCAGTCCTAGACTTACAAAAATTATAATTTTTGTCAAAATAATTTAGAAAAATTTCATTACCTAATTTAAACTTGTAAACTTTCGAATACGATCAGATAACGCAAATTTAAGCGTATCTGTATAAAATCTCTTCTTGTAACAATACGATTCAAATCCGATAACGCAACTTAAACACGTATCTGTTTATTTTTGTTTGTAAAAATCAAAGCGGATTTTTACCCATTTAATTTTTGTGATACTTAGAATATATGCAAGATATACGCAATATTCTATTATTTATTTATTTGAATATATTTATTTTTGTTATAAAGAACAAAAATCTCTTGATTGCGATAAACCTTCACTACCTGGTATCCCGGACCTGAACTATCATAATTGAGAATTATTATAAAAATTTAAAATCTTTCTATTTAATCTGTTGTCAGAATCACGACGCAGATGAGTAAATGTTTGCGACTTTTCAGATAGTAAAATCAATAGATTTTGTATTCTTACATAAATTTAATTAGTACAGGACCGAGATAAGTCGTGACCGTTTTATTGGCGATCCTGCCAGGATACCGGGTTTTCAAAGTGGAATTTATTACAATAAAAATCAAATCATCCTATAAAACACACACATACACATTGCAATTTACGCAACAAACCAAATGCAATTTATGCAGAACAAACAACCACATTAGACGTGCAATTATTGTATGCAGTCATTAAACTAAAGTTTAAGCCTATTTAAAACATTCTTAAGACTAATGCCACATTCCTACCGATAAATGGATTATAAAATCCATCAAAGAAAACCGGGAGAATGAAATAAATCGGAAAGTACAATTAATAAAAATTTCTCGCGCTTTAGATGTTCTCTTTTTTCGTTCACGATCTCAAGATCAACGAATAAGAGATCTAGAATTCCAAGTTGCAATTTTTAATAACAAATTAAATGATATAACTAATGAGAACATTGAACTTAAAAAAGGCATAATAAAATCTTTAATAAATTGAGATACGAAGGTGATATTATAGCTCAACTTTTGTGTAATTGTCGATGATTTGAAGATCGTAAAAATTTGTCAAAGACATGAATATTCATCACGAAGTTGTCTCAAATCTTATTCAAGATTTTATCTGTATGCAAAAAGAAAACTATGATCATCTAAATTCTATATAAAACAATTTAGCAAACTATAGACTTGCGGATATTTACGCAGTCACAAACGAACACAAAATGGCGGACGCATGCAAGAACATATTCTTAAACACGCTTCGAAAGAGCACCATAGTCACTCGAAGCGCCGCCGCGGGATTATTAAAAGCACAATTAAATGATACGCTCAACGCAGTTCTCATTACAGACGACGCGAATCAATCTATTATCGACGATCCCTCGTTAAACGCCAACTGGGCACGAAAAGTTCACGAAGCTCTAAAATATCTCTTAGAGAAAGCAGATCGTGAATGATTTAGATAAAAAACACAAAAATATTCACGAACGAGTCGAACAGAACGGTTCGAAATACACCCATTTAAACATTAACTATGACACGCTTAAAACAAGAGTCGATGAGACAGACTCTAGCATATTAAACAAGCCGGATAACGACGACTTATCCGGCTTGGTTAATATGCTAGAGTATCCAACGACGACTTGGAAATATTTAAAGAAAACGTTGAAAAATCCATTGACAGTAAAGTAGCTCTTAAATTTTCCGAACTCCGTCTCGAGGCTCAACCGGAAACAAGCCCTTCTGTAAATCTCTAATGAATATGGCTATAAGAAAACATGAAGAAGACGTGGAAGTTTTATTAATAAATCTGAAAAAAGACATAACCACAAAATTAACTGCTTTGACGAATACAAGTTAAAATTTATTAAAAATAACTCAATCGAATGAAACACGTATCAAATCACTTGAGGGTGAGCATACAACGTATAATAACACACTTCTCAAATTCGATGAAACTTTACGAAACTTAAAAACGTGTATCGAAAATTCGAACAAATCTTTCGCAGAAGAATTTCAAACATTAACAAGTAAAATTAACAAAATTCGGTCTTCGAGTCATGCAATTACTTTAGATGGAAATAACACAACTCTGAGTCTCACATCGAAATCCGCTAAGTTAAAACCGCCAACTTTCAAAGCCGACAGCAAAGAAAAACCTATGCGGTATTTGCGCGATCTTAAAAGATATATAGATTCTTAAACGTGGACTGCGTCGAAATGAATATAATAATTAGTCAAACGTTAGAAAATACAGCTTCCTCGTGGTTCGACATTGCACAGCGAACCATAAACACTATGTCCGATTTCGACAGAAAATTTAAAGCACGATTCTGGAACGAGGATATTCAAGCTGAGTGGTCACGAAAAGTAAAGTACAACAGATATAATTCTGGCTCAAAATACTCTCATCTCGAATATGCTACGTACGTGTGGGGATTCGCACAATACTTAGAACGAAATTTCTCGGAAGCCGAGCTTGTACGAAAAATCTCAAACCATTTCGACTGGGATATTCGTTTTACTGTAAAATCACAAAATATCACTACTCAAGACAAATTTTTCGAATTACTTGCATTTAAAGACAACGGTCACAGTCAAAGGCAATCTTTATTTAAGAAAAAATCCAATCCTGATGATTCGAACGCAGAATCCTCTGGCAATTAGAATGATTGACTGCATAATGCAGAAATTGAAATATGCACGATGTATGTATAAAAAAAAGAAAAAAAAACGCATTGGATTCTAACCAAACCCCACTGATTCCGTGAATGTCAGTGCTAAAAACTATGTAATGTATGTGAGTATGTGTGAACCGCGGGTGTTGTTCCTGACAGCCGCTGCTGCCTTGCTCTAGCCAAGTGCTGTCGCTTGGGCCTGGCGAAAACCTGGCCCTTCGCCGCATACATAGCCGGCTTACCTTATCGTATTGCCATGCGCTTAGACGATTTGGCGCCGCACGACGCAGCGTGCTTTTTGCTAAAACGCTTCTTATGATCTAAGGCGGGTCTGCCGCTGTACCCTTAACTTAAATCTAAACAATATTGGCTGAAATTGAGACAATAAACAAGCATATATTATGATAGAATAAGCGATGCACATTGGTGCAAGTACTCAAAAGTATATATGTATTAGATATAAAAGTATAAAATATATATATATATATATATATATATATATATATATATTCTATATACGCCATAGTCCACGCGTCTCTCTCGTTATAGAGTGGCTTGGTT